>BLSH010494110.1:488033-505236 GCA_018402905.1 Glandirana rugosa
TATGGTTTCGCGCGGAGGTAGGGACTTGACCAACTATAACTCCATTTTCAATAACCCATATCTCACATATATACCAGCACATATATCTACCAGGACATTGGTTAAGAAACCCGTAGGGTGCCAGTGGGGAAAAGGGGTAGTTTTACTTAGGGGATTTATTTTGTTTGTTTTTGTTCTCGGCCGGACAAGTCACTGAAATCTACACACTCTATACCACCCTAACTCCCGTCGATATTCCACTTGGTGTTGATGGTCGGTGAGGGTTTTCTCGTGTACCGATGTAAAAATTATTTGGATTATTACAAGTGTGCCTATTACTATGACATGATGACATAGGATATGTCATGACATGTCATTTGTGTTTTTGTGTTGGTGAACATCTCCTACGTACGCACACTGTTACATGCGAGCTGTATACTTGATTGCATGTCATAGAGTGTTTTCACTCATGTGGGGAATGTAAAAACATTTATAAAATAATATAGAGGTTGTGTTTTTGTGTTTACTGTACAGTACTGTATAGGATACAGTAGTACAGTATCATTATCCGTGTGAACATTATTAGGTTTATTAAAAATGTAGCCATGTGCTCTTTTGGGAGTGGCTGGTAGTTGTGGTTCACCTTATAGCTGCCCTCAATCCCACCATATCTCACACATCTAAAGTCACTGAACAGGCCGGCTCTTGTTTTTGTTTGTTTTATTTAGGGGATTCATTTTGATGGGGAAAAGGGGTGACCGTGGGATGCCCAAAGAATTGGTTACAGGACCATCTATATACACGACCATATATACACTCTATACCCAATAACTTTTACCTCAATATCAACCAGTTCAGGGATGGAGGCGCGCTTTGGTATATAAACCAATATTCTTATTACTTACGAATGCTGGTTTCCCCTGGTTATTTTTTCATACATCCTGTTCACATCCAGTCTACATTTAACTTATGGCATTATTATTAACAACCTCTACACAACGACCATGACCATCCATGGTTTTGTTGGTTGCTTGGTGCCCTGTGCTGGGGTACTGCAGGCACTTCTGGGTTACATCGGTTTCGGGAGCTACGATGCGCACTGCGAGTTCCCGCATTTCCTCCATTCCAATGGGTTTGGGCGGGAGCTCTGTCACTGCGCATCAATGTCACGCCCTGCACGCCGGCTATGCGGTGTATTTTGGCGGGACTGTCCTGTGGTTGTGCTAATTTCCATCTTAGCGTGCGTTAAGGGAGCGATTGGACACCATTAACCGGGCGGCGCATGCGGTCCGTGTGGTGGCTCCTCCCTCTCCACATGCAAGCTAGTGAGACGTTGGGAGGCGCTATCTGGTGGCACCCTCATATGGGGCGGCTTCCCACGGTGGGCAGACATGTGGTATTGTACTCCCTACACCAACGAACCTTCTGCTACATGACACACACTCTCACAACAGGTATGTTGCCTCACTCATTGCCCCTTTCTCACTGTACTTCCTGCTGCAATCTTTTCCTGCCCTCACTTGGTTCTTTCTGTCCACCCTCTTTCCCCCACCCCTGTTCTTTACACCCATCACAACATGCATAACAGCCCTATTTCCTACCACTTCCCAGAAACATTACATGGTTCCTTCACCAGCACCACTTCATGGATGTGCTGTGCCACCTCCGTCCAACATGGGCTCTGTCCTGTCTGGGTCATTGCTGCCATGTACGCCCCCAGAGCTCCCGATTAGATGTCCCCGGTTGGCACCTCACTCCCAGCACCATGGTTCATATACTCCACTTTGTGGAGGTACTTGCAATTTGTTTTCTGATGTTCTGTGATGAGTTTTTATTCATACTTCATCATTCTGATCCTATACCATATTCAATTTTTATTCTAGATAAGTTTGCTCCTGAAGAGTGATAGTAAATCACGAAACGCGTAGAGCTATGAACGGTCCTATCATTTTTGTACCAAAATTATATGGTTTTATATTCTATATTTTATCTGATATGAAAATTGATGCTGGCATGTCTAAGATTCTATCATTGGTGTTGTATGTACGAAAAAATACTTTACTGTAATATGAACTGGTACAGTGCTATCCTTTGTATTCTCCTATATGATTGTAGAGCATGGTCTCACATTAATATATATATATGTATGAGTTGAATAATAAATGATACCATTTTCATATTAAATATATTTTTTGCTCACCACTGCGCGACTCACTCAAAGTCCCACCCTCTGCCCCCCCCCCCCCATTTGTACACAATTGACAGAGATGGAGGCATGGGATCCCCCCTCAAGCCATGCCTCATATAAAGTCCCAATAACTTTTACCTCAATATCATATATACACTCTACTTCCTCCAGCACTTCTCTTTCAGACTATTGCTCCTTCACTTCTCTCCAGCACTTTACTTAGTTTCCTGACCTGAAGGGAAATTTATCAAGCTCACTCCATTCCTTTCTCTTCACCGCAGCTAGCAAATGGTGAGCCCTGCACTCTGTCAGCAGGACCTCCGGACCACCTGTTACAGGCCAGGGTCGAGGACCCCTCAAAGTGTAGCTTAGTACGTTTGCACTAGCTGGGCCTTTGATGGACTACAACTTCCAGCCCATCCCTCTTCCAGGTCACACCAACCTCCCGAGACCTCCACAGACTGTCCACTATTCCTCTCCCAGCCTGCTCCAGCCTTTTCTCCAGCTCCCAGGATCTGTCACTCACTAACTCCAGTGGATACTTTAAAGTGTTCTCCATAGCACCTCTGCTGTTCCCCTACTCCCTTGTGCTGCTCCAGGAATCAACTCCACTCCTGGCTGCACCCGAGTTTCCAGGCCTCAAGGTCACCCCCCTCCAGACTTGGGGCTCCCTCCCGGGTAGAGGCCTCCACAGCACCTCTATTACATCTTCTACACTTCCACCCGACTTCTCCTCCCCCTGCTGGCAGACTGCTGTATTTAAGGAGGCCTGCCCCCTGCCAATCCAGACTATAGATTGCTCAGGGCCCCTTGTCATACATCAGGAAGTGACACCTCCTCATCCATCCTCCTTTCTAGAGCCTTCTCTGTTCGAAGGGGAGGAAACTCCTAGGTGTGTTCCTGCCTTCCATCTCCAGCCACTCCCTGAGCCACTCCGCAGCCCAGATCAAAACATTCAGGCACTTACAGTCAGGCCTGACTAAATTTTGCCTCTCCTAGCAAAAAGACCTTACCAAAAAAACATCTACACTTTGGGAGCACAGGCATCCAATAATCAAAAGAGGGAGGGGACAAGGGAACAAACTTTGAAAGGGGACATACAAAACTGTACAAATAAGTTAGTTACAAAAATATATCTCTGCCATTGTTTTTGTAATTATTTACACTATACAGTTTATCACATTTCCTGACTACAGAGTCCTGCAGCTAATCACATACTGTCAGGAACGGTTTCACCTGTTGGTCGCACTGTAGCTCCCAGAGCTATGGGCTGCAGTTCTGGCGTCCACCAGCGGGTGTCTCTCAGCAGTCTGAGGCTGATGGTCGGTAAAGATTTCACCTGCTGGTGGTGCTGCAGTTCTGGTGTCCACCAGCAGGTGTCTCTCGGCAGTCAGGTGCTGACATTATCCCCTGCAATCAGGCATCACCTGATGCTGATTGCAGGAAGCATATTTAAACCTGGTTAATACTGTGATTCTTTGCCTTGGTATTGTCTCCTTGTGCCCCTGATCTGCGTTCCTGTGTTCCTGTATTCTTGAAGCCTGTTTCCTGTCTCCTGTCCCTGGAGTCTGACCCTGATCCTGCAGCCTGATCCCTTCAGCCTGATCCCGCTCAGTCTGGCTCCTGACTAACTTTTCCTGTCCTGTCTGTTCCCAGCTCCCCCTGCTTGATCTCTCATGTATGACCCTGGCTCTGGCACGTTTACGGTTTGGTTATCTCTTGCGCTGAACTTATTGGATTTAGTCTGTTATTTATTGTGTGTTCACTGTTGGTTTATTTACTGGTTGTTTTTCACTATTCACTATATTGGAGGTGCGTTTTCTTGTTGTTCATTTAACATATAATAAATCATATTATTTACATTTTACCTGTGTCTAGTACACTCTGTTGCAGTCCACACATTTTTGGTCACACCAGTCCCTGGCACATACAAATACTATACATTCCTGAGTCAGAGCACTTCTCCTGAAGGAGGAGCCCTCTACTCGCCTAGTTAGTAGTGGAAGGTTGGAAAATAATGCTACACTGCGCTAATGCATGTCACCATACTCCTATATTTATATAAACATGTCGCGACACTTCTGCCCACGTTTGACACAGGGGATCAAGCCAAGCCGACTTCCCAGATGGCACCCACCACCCAGGGCCAATTTCCCCATAAGAAATCATCCGTTTTTTTATGCCGGGTGCCAGGATGTTCAGGCACCATACCATGTGAGTGGTTTTTACTTGTGGTTTATGTTTTAATAAATTTGTTATCTGGACGTTATTGCGCTGTGAGGTTTTCTGTTTTGCCACACGTTATTCTGGTGACGGCGTCCCTATCCAGCAGTTGGCAGTTTCCAGAGATCTACAGGGGTCACCCCAACAAGCACATTTGACCGCACTAGAGATGGTGAGTCACTGCATTGGGGTGAGGGCACATCTATGTGGGGCACCCAGTCCGAGCACTATTAGAGAACCTTTTAAGATCCTGGCACTTCATCTCACCTGCATTGGGACTGTATTTATGGACTTGTGTTTATATAAATATAGGAGTATGGTCACATGCATTAGCGCGGTGTAGCATTATTATCCATCTGTGTATTTGCGATACTGGAAAATTTAATCACTGCAACTGATCACAAGCATTTTTTAACAATTGCATATATTGCTATCCTTTGGCGCTGAGGTTTTTATTTGATTAGTAGTGGAAGGTTGGCGTTGTCTTGACTCTCGACGGATGGGGATGAACAGTCGTTCCATCCCAGGAATCCTAAGAGAAGGAGAACACAACTACCTAAAACTAACTAATCAACGAACAGTCTACCAAGAAGGGGTTATTATCCTCCTGATAGAGCAACATAACAACTTGCATCTTTCTCTGTACTTCTTTCACCTGCCTGCCCTGCAGTGAGGGGTTATGAGCCCACTGCAGAAGTAGAAACAAAGAAAGTCAATGATGAAAGTTTTTTTTTTTTTCCTTCAAGGTTCCTGATGGGAGGGGCCCCTCCCTGAGCAACAGGTCCTCAAAATAATGGAAACAGGACCAAACTTCACCCCGGTGTCCATGCAGTGGAACAGCCTCTTCCACTGTGCACAGGGTGGCAGGCTAGTTTGTCCTACAGTTCAGGGGCAAAGTGCACACTCCACTACTCCTGCATAGGCTGTACAACATCACAGTCCTAAACATAGTAGTGAGGATCAGGAAATCTCACTCGTCTGTCCCCCTCCTCCCGAACTGAAATTGAATAGCTCCTTGCGGGTTGGTTGGGCTTGACGATCAGCACACAGTCTCTCTTTATAGACCGCCCAAGGCTCCATTCCTTTTTCAGCTCCTTGAACCTCTTCCAGCAGGTGCTCTCAGGACCCCGCAAGGGCTTGGGTACATGTAGGTAGATCCATGTCATGTTGTCCCCCCACTCCTCTGGTAGTCCAGGCCCCACTCCAGAGCAACCCGGCATTGGACCTCCCTCTGGTATCTGGAGAACCTGGGTAAACTTACACGGTTCCCTTTCCCAGGCCTAACTTGAGTAGCCAGGGAGCTTACCACCATCTGCCGGTATGTGGGTGCTCTGGTCTGGGTGGAGGAAAGTCTGGTAGCTGACACTGGGTGTTCCTGCAGCTGATCTGGTGTCTTGAGGGGGCTCAGTCTCATCCCCGTCGGAGAAATAGAGGGCATGTGTCACGTACCTGGTGGTGGAGTCGGGCTTATGCAGTGGGCAACCTATCTTAAGACCCTGATTCAGGAACCCCTGATAGAGTAAACAGGGGCTCGGGAGTGCAGGGAGGCACGAGGGTCGGACTGGGTCACTGGTGATGATGTGCAGGTCAGTGAGAAGCTTGCAGCCTCCAGATGCCCAACCAGGCTCTTAGTTTTGGGTGTTTCTTCCAGAATGCTTCAATAAGCTCTTTGGCATGGATGTTATCCGCAGGTTCCCAAGAGTTCTCCTCGGGCTGTACCCCTTCCATTTGACTAACAATTGGGTTGAGCCTCCCCTCTTCCTGCAAGCGAGAACAGCTTCCAACTCAAATTCCTCCTCTCCGTCCACCAGGATTGGCCCCGGTGGAGCTGTCCTCCGTCCCGGCAAGGGATCCTGGGTCACCGGCTTCAGTAGCATGACGTGAAACACCGGATGGACTCGCATGGATGGAGGAAGGGTCAGCTCGTATGCCACCTTATTGATTTTTTTTCTTCACCAGGAAAGGCCAAATGAACCTTGGTCCCAGCTTTTTGGAGGGGCAGGAGAGTTTCAGATTTTTGGTTGCCAGCCAAACTCTGTCGCCTGGTTGCAGATCCAATTCCCCTCGCCTCCCTTTGTCAAAGGCCCTCTTGTTTATCTCCTGGGTCCGAGACAGTGTCTCCTGTAGCAATCGGTTCTTTTCCAAGAATTCTGTGATATTTTGGGCCACAGGCACCGTACTTTCTGGAATCACGCTGGGTAGGAACGTAGGATGGTAGCCGAGATTCGCCCAAAACGGAGAAGTGGCCAATTGCTCCGTGTTGTTGTAGGAGAATTCGGCTACCAGGAGTAGTGAGACACAATCATCCTGGGAGGAAGAGGAGTAACAACGGAGGTACTGTTCCAGGGTTTGGTTAGTCCTCTCTGTCTGGCCGTTCTTCTGCAGATGGTAGGCAGACAAGAATGACAGTTCAATCCCTAAGCCCAAGCATACTGCCTTCCAAACCCGAGACGTAAATTGTATTCCACGATCAGAAACTATATTGGTGGCGGACAATTTCCTTGATGAAGGTCTCGGCTGTTTCTGTAGCAGACGGGGTGCCCTTCATGGGTATAAAATGGGCCATTTTAGTGAGGCGATCCACCACCACAAAGATGGAGTTGAACCCGGCAGAGGGAGGCAACTCGACTATGAAGTCTATGGATATGTGAGACCATGGGTGCTCAGGAATGAGAAGTGGGTTGAGTAAACCCCAGGCCTTGGCCCTACTTTTTTCGAGCACAGACTGGACAGGCGCTGATGTATTTCTTATAGTACTCGTCAGCAGAGGGCCACCAAAAGGTGAGTGACAATAGTTCAAGTGTTTTGCGACTGCCGAAATGCCCGGCCAATTTGTGGTCATCACAGAGTTCAAAGATGGTTAAGCGTAGTTCCTCAGGGATGAAGACTCTGTCACGGTACCACCACAGCCCATCTTTCAGTATCAGTCGAGGGTCAGGTTGTGTGGTGAAGCTGTTAGAGCTCGCCTGAGCCGAGATAGCAGGTCCTCTTGTGACAAGAAGCTCTGGGAGGGAAGGATGGTGTCTGTTAGGGCCGGATTTCCAGATTCACAGAACATCCTGGATAGAGCGTCCGGCGTAGTATTCTTTGAGCCAGGCCTGTAGGTGATGTGTAGTTGGAACCTTGAGAAAAAGAGTGCCCATCATGCCTGATGGGGTTTCAGTCTCTTTGCAGTCCGGAGATACTCAAGGTTCTCCAACAAATACCGCCAATCCTCCAAGGTGGATTCTATCGCCAACAGCTCTCGATCCCCAACGTCATAGTTGGTCTCTGGTGGCGAGAGCTTATGGGAGAAGAATGCAAAGGGGTGCAGGGAAGCCTTGGGGCCTCGTCTCTGGGACAGAACCGCCCCTACCGCGGTTTCTGAGGCATCCACCTCTAGAATATAGGGCAAAACTGGATCTGGATACTTCAGGACAGGAGCAGAGGTGATTCATTTCTTAAGTGTCAGGAAGGCCTCTTAAGCCTCAGGTGTTCACCGGAAGCGGGAGTCTTGCTTCGTAAGCTGGGTAATGGGGGCAATCACAGCGGAAAACCCCTTAATAAATTTCCGGTAGAAGTTTGCAAAGCCTACGAACTGCTGCACCCCTTCCTTGTCTACTGGTGCGGGCCAGTCCAAGATAGCAGACACTTTTTGTGGATCCATAGTGACTCCAGAGATTGAAATTATGAGGCCCAAGAAAGGGATGCTAGAGCGTTTAAACATACATTTGTCAGCCTTTGCATGCAGTCCGTGTTGCCGTAAACGCTCTAGGACGCACTTGATGTGCCTGCGGTGTTCTTCCAGGCTTGATGAGAAGACGAGAATGTTGTCTAGGTAGATGATAAAGAACTGGTCCAGATAGTCCCTGAATACGTCGTTGAGCAGGTGCTGGAAGGTGGCCGGGGCGTTGCAGAGCCCAAAAGGCATAACCAAGTATTCGTAGTGGCCAAATCTTGTTCTGAAGGTCGTTTTCCATTCGTCGCCCTCTCGGATGCGAATGAGGTGATATGCCCCACGGAAATCCAGCTTGGAGAAAACGGTAGCAGCGCCCAGTCACTGGAACAGCTCGGGTACTAGGGGTAAGGGGTAGCGTTTTTTGATGGTAATTATGTTGAGGTCCCGGTAGTCTATACACGGTCTCAGAGACCGGTCCTTCTTATCAACAAAAAATATTCCCGCTCCAGCAGGGGACATGGACGGCCAGATAAATCCCTTTTCTAGATTTTCATCTAGATAAGCCTTGAGGGCCTTTAGCTCTCCCTCGGATAGGGGGTAAATCCTGCCGAAAGGTACTTCTGTACCTGGCAATAGCTCGATGGGGCAGTCATATGCCCAATGAGGTGGTAGCTTTTCTGCCCCTTCTTGCTAAATACATCCAGGAAGTTGTGGTATGCTGGGAGGACTGCATCTCGGTTTCCTTGTCAGGGTCAGGGTCCAGACATAGGACAGAGAAGGTCAATGGTGATGATGTGCACGTCCGTGAGAAGCTTGTGCAAACAGAAGCGTAGTGATGCAGGCCGGGTCGGTAACAGGCTGGCGGAGCAGTACAGAAGTATCAGGCAGGAGAATAGTCGGGCACAAGCAGAATTAGTTAACAGGCGGGCAGCAAAGTACAAGGGAGCAGGCAGGAGAGTGGTCGTGGAAGCCAAGGTCAGTGCAGTCGGAGATCAACAGCAGGGTCAAGATAAGCCGGGTCATAGGAACAGATAATCAGAGTAACAGGTTGCTTCAGGAACGCACAAACACTGTGGGAGGGACAGCACTCGCTTCCTGGTGCTGTCTGCTTAAATGGCCGCTATTGCCGCGCATGCGCACACGCACACCCTTTCACATCAAAGTCCTTTTTAGAACAGGAGTCGACTCATTACATCAGGAGTCCCCCTTCATCAGGTTTCCCTGTTTACATCAAGATCCCCATTTACATCAGTATTACCCCCTTACAACTGGAGTCCCCCTTCATATTAGGATTCCCCTATACACTAGGAGTCACCCTTTACATTAGGAGCTCTGTACTGAGCATCAATAGTCCCCTTAATAGATCAAAGTCCCCCCTCCATCAGGAGCCCCCCTTCACATCAGAGTCCTCCCTCACATCAGCAGGAGCCCTTTATATCAGTAACTCCTCTTATATCAAGGGTCCCTTTACATCTGAAGCCCCCCTTAAATCAAGAGGCCCTATTTCAAATCTCACTTTACATTAGTAGCCTTCTTCACAACAGTATCCAGGATTGACAGTAGACAGCAGAGTGTGACAGGAGGGGGGCACGTTGTGACAGGAGGGGGTGCAGTGTGACAGGAGGGGGTGCAGTGTGACAGGAGGGGGTGCAGTGTGATAGGTGGGGGCAGAGGCTGACATGAGGGGGTAGAGTGTGACAGGTGGGGGGGGCAGTGTGACAGGAGGGGGCAGAGTGTGGCAGGTGGGGGTGCAGTGTGACAGGAGGTGGCAGCGTGTGACAGGTGCTGCTCTGCACCGAGAGGTGCAGTATGGAGAGATCATGCTGCCAAGCAAATATTCCATAGGGTGAATCGCTTACACAGTATAACGGGATTTTTTGACCTACCGTAAAATCCCTTTCTCTGAGTTCGTCGACAGGCACAGCGACTCTTAGGACTAAAGTGGGTTATACTGCCCTCTTCAGGAGTTTACTAGGCAGAACAGGCAGTTCTAACAGCAAAAAAGAACAGTAACAGACACAGCTCCTCCCAGGGGGCAGTCCCCACTGGAAGATAACCCCACACCCAGCCCCTGCTAGCTCAGTTCGTAACAAGCAGTGCAACATCCAGAGGGGTGGGTGCTGTGCCTGTCGACAAACTCAGAGAAAGGGATTTTACGGTAAATCAAAAAAAACAGTTTTCTTTTTCGTTCGTCGACAGGCACAGCGACTGTTAGGACTAAGTGGGACGTCCAAAAGCAGTGCCAAAAAATGAGGGGTGGGTAACAGAACAACAACAGAAACTACACCCAACCGAACCCTCAGTGAGGAACCACACGTGTCTCACATGGCCGCCTGCAAAACTTTGCAGCCAAACGCAGCATCCGAGGATGCTAAAACATCAACTTTGTAAAACTTTGAGAAGGTGTGCACAAAGGTCCAAGTAGCCTCCTTGCACACCTGAGACACAGACGCCTGATGTCGAAAAGCCCAGGAAGTGCTAATCGCCCTGGTAGAGTGAGCCGTGACTGGGAAGGGAGGCTCCAGACCCCGAACAGCATAAGCTCGGGTCACCGTCTGTCTAACCCAACGTCAGATAGTGGCCGATGAGGCCGCCAAACCTCTGCGTGGGCCCTCTACCACGACAAAAAGAGCGTCTGACCTCCGAAAGGAGGCCGTGGATGCCAGATACACCTGCAGGGCCCGAACAACATCCAGGGAGTGCAAAGCGACCTCCTTAGGGTGAGATGGGCGCGGGCAAAGTGAAGGAAGGACAATGTCCTCATTGATGTGGAAAGAAGACACCACCATCGGCAAAAAAGGAGACGGGCGCAAAACCGCCTTATCCTTGTGTAGGACCAGATAAGGAGACCTACAAGACAGAGCCGCCAACTCAGACACCCGCCGGGCAGATGTGATGGCCACTAGGAAAGCCACTTTTTGCGAAAGCAATTGCAGAAAGATTTCCCTGATGTTCTCAAAAGGCGGCTTCTGAAGTACCTAGAGGACCAAATTGAGATCCCATGGTGCCAAAGGTGACCGTACCTGGGGGACGACATGCCGAACCACCTGCATGAAAGTACGGATCAACGAATGCGTCGCCAAAGGACGCTGAAAAAAGATCACCAGAGCAGAAACCTGACCCTTGATAGTGCTCAACGCCAGTTTCTGGTCGAGGCCCTTCTGCAACCCAAGACACCGAGAAGGAGCGAGGGTTCCACCCCCCGGCCTCGCACCAGGCGATGTAAGCCTTCCAGGTGCGGTGGTAAATCTTATGTGAAGTAGCCTTATGTGCCTTCAACACCTGGGATTCAATAGCCAGGCCGTTAAAGCCAGAGAGGGTAAAGCAGGGTGCAAGATGGGCCCCTGGGACAGAAGATCCTCGCAAAGCGGGAGTCGCCAGGGGACGTCCACCACCAGGAAGCCTTGGCCAATCTGGAGCTACCAGAATGGTCAGAATGCCCTCCGCCTCTATTCTGCGCAGGAGGTGCGGAAGCAGTTTGAGAGGAGGAAAGGCATAGATGAGTGGATACCGATCCCACGGTGCTACAAGAGCATCCGCCACGTCCGCTAAGGGATCCCTTGTCCTGCTCACGAAGGTCTGCACCTTCCGATTGAGACGGGACGCGAGCAAGTCCACATCCGGGACACCCCATCTCAGGCAAATCTGATGAAACACATCCGGGTGTAGGGACCACTCTCCCTGGTCCAGGTGCTGACGACTGAGATAGTCCGCCTGCCAATTTTCTACGCCCGGTATGTGGACGGCAGAGATTGCCGAAACGTGACTTTCTGCACCGCAGGATGGGGGCTACCTCCGAGGCCGCAGCCGAGCTTCTCATCCCGCCCTGGGGGTTCACGTATGCTACGGCCGTGGCATTGTCCGACTGAATCCAGACTGAGCACCCGCGTAGCCTCGATGTCCAATGGGAGAGGCAGCACCAAATCGCCCGCAATTCCAGGACATTGATCGGGAGACGAGACTCCTCCAGAGACCACTGTCCCTGGGCCGAAAGCAACCCCAGGACTCCACCCCAGCCTGTCAGGCTGGCATCTGTCGTGATCACTGTCCAGTGAAGGGGGAGGAAAGACTTCCCCGACTGAAGAGCCGGGGACAGCAGCCACCAGAGCAGCGAGGCCCTCACTGGGTGATCCATTCTGATCAACTGATCCAGGGAAGATGGGGACCTGTCCCACCTCAGGAGAATCTCCCGTTGCAGAACTCGGGTGTGATACTGAGCATAAGGGACCGCCTTGAAGGAGACCACCATTAGGCCCAGGACCCGCATGCAAAACCGTAGTGAGGCCCATTTCTGGGACAGCAGGGACCCAACCGCCGACTGAAGCGTCTGCCGCTTGGTTGGCAGAAGGAAAACCTTCGCCTGGGCCGCATCCAGGATCAGCCCCAGATACTCCAGGTGGTGAGAAGGAATTGGGACCGACTTCGGGAGGTTGATCACCCATCCGAATTCCTGCAGAGTGTGCAGGGTAATTGTCACATTGTCCCTGAGTCTGAAGCCGACTCCACTCGCAGGAGAACGCCACCACCGCGATACCCCTCTGTCTCAGCAGAGCCAGAACTGGGGCCAGCAGTTTGGTGAAGACCTGAGGCGCCGAGGCCAGGCCAAACGGAAGAGCTACAAACTGGTAGTGATCCTCTCCAACCGCAAAGCGCAGGAAGCGTTGGTGCTGGGCGCAGATGGGGACATGCAGGTACGCATCTTTGATGTCGAGGGAGGCCAGGAAGTTGCCCTGGTGCAGGGCCGCTACTACCGAGCGGACCGACTCCATGCAAAACCTGCGAACCTGCATAAACCTGTTGAGGTCCTTCATATCCAGAATGGGAGGAACCCCATCCTTCTCCAGAACCACAAAAAGGTTGGAACAAAACCCTTGGGAACGTTCCGCCCGAGGAACGGGGACAATCACCCTTTGCCGCAGGTAGCTGCAGGTTGGAGGCGAAGAACCTGTCTGGGGGGCGGGAAAGGAATTCTATGCTGTACCCCGAGGAGACCACCTCGAGCACCCAGCGGTCCAAGATGCGGGAAGACCACCTGTCCGCAAACCCCAGGAGACGTCCCCCCACCCGAACGCCGGGTGGGGGCAACCCTTCATGCGGAGGAGGCCTTGTCCCCTGGTTTGGAGAGCTTACGTTGCCAGGGGCGCTTCTGTCCATCCGCAGGGGCCTTGATGGGCTGTGGACCCTTGCCTGAGGCGCGGGAGGGACGAAAAGGCCGCCTATAGGCCAGAAAGGAAGGCCCCTGACGGCGAAGGGAGTCCGCACTCCTCCTGGGCTCCGGAAGGAAGGAACTCTTCCATCCGGTGAGATCTTTGATCACCTCGTCCAAGGAGTCACGCAGAGCCCCCCCCTGAAAAGGTAAATCCGCCAGGGTCCTCTTAGAAGGCAGGTCCACAGACCAGCACTTCAACCAAAGCCACCGCCTGGCCACCACAGAGACCACGGATGCCTTAGATATCAGGGGGGCTGCGTCCAGGGCAGCATCGCACAGATACTGAGGCACCTGAACCAGTCAGCGAGGTCCACACACTCAGGAGAAGCCTGAGTCCTGGTCAACTCGCTGTGCAACTGCTTTGCCCATTCAGTGAGCTTTTGCGACGCCAGCGCAGACGCCACCACGGGCTGCATGGCCGATCCCATCAGAACAAATAGGGACCTGACACAAGCCTCAGCCTTCCTGTCAGCCGGGTCCTTAAAGTACGGTGTGCCCTCCACTGGGATGGTGGTCGCCCTGCACAGGCGGGACACCGGTGGGTCAACTACGGGGGGGCGAAGCCCACTTCAATCATTTTTCCTCAAAGGGATAACGCACAGCAAAACACTTTGGGATGGGAAGGGAGCTCCGAGGCTGAGCTCAATCCTTATAAACTAACTTATCAATAAAGTCCACATACGGAAAGACCTTAGCCGCAGGGCCCTGTCTGGGTGACCTGAAGGGAACGGGCACCCTCCGAGAGGGTCCCACCGTTTCTTCCAATCGCAGGGTCTCACGCACTGAAGTGATCAGAGCGTCTACGAAAGCCTTCTCGTGCGCAGCAGCAGACGGCTCAGACTCATCCCTGCTATCAGGAGCGTCGGGAAGCTTGCCATCCGACAGCTCGAGGGGGGTCCCCGCAACGGAGGAGCCCCCCTCGCGGTCTGAGTCCTCCCCCAAAGAAGGGGGGGCAAGGGGTGCTTTTTGGCATCCCTGCTGTCCAAAAGCGACTCTACTCGGGAGACAAACGTCTCCAGGTCCTTCAACATTGCATCTACTAGAGCCCCTGAGGTGCTGGCTGCAGGCACCGAGAGGTCCGGTTGGGAAGCATCCGCATCGGCTGCCATACTGTCACCCACCCTGGCAATGGCCACCAAATAAGGCCTATTGCCGGGAGACTACTGCACCCCCCCACCCCAGAGCTGAGCAAGGCTGGGCAGAAGCGACACCCCAAAGGGACTCACCACCCGACCCAGAGAGGAGCTGCCTGCTGCCGCTGTCCACCGCTTTCGCTGCCTTCACCCACTCCTGCTGCCCCCTGCCGCTGTGCTCAGAGCCGCACCGGCCAGGACCGCCCCCAGGCCTCACATCCAAGTGTAGACACAGGGAAAATGGCCATCCTGCACACTAGAGGCCAAAACACCCCTGTAACAGGGCCATGGCTACACAAAAATGGCCACCGGGTGCACCCTAGGCATAAACAGTGCCGCAGCACAAGGCAGGTGGGGGGGAGGGAGAGGTGGAGGGAGCTTTGCCCCAGAGAGACCACTCTGGAAGCCCCCAGGGGGGAGGGGGTGCGACAGCGGGGTGCCGGAGTGATGGGGGGACGGGGCACTAGCGAAGAAGAGGGGGAAACCACCCATCGCGCTCACCCCGGAAGGGGGGGACCCACCAGCTCCCCCCCCGGACCCCCGAGGGGGAGGGAGGGCGTACTTACCCCATCTAGACGGGCGGTGCGGGGATCCCACCCGAGACAGTGTTCGCGCTCCCGGCTAGGCCGGAGGTAGCTGTCGGCCCAGGGCGCACTGCGTACGACGGTGGGGCGTTTAACCCGCAGAGCCACCCCTTCTGGTTCGGGGCTTGTCGCGTTCGACCCAGCACAAAGCATCTGGTCTAGCGCGTGATGGCCGGCTGGGGAGACTACCTGGGTCAAAGACCCAGCCTGTTGCCCAGCACGGCTTCTTGATTGAAGTCTTCATCTGTGAGGCTGTCTCCTGACAGCCGAAGTGGACCAAAGAGGTACCACAGATCCCAACAGGGAGCCTAGGTCTACTCCTTGCACTAGACAGAAAAAACTGAGCTAGCAGGAGCTGGGTGTGGGGTTATCTGCCAGTGGGGACTGCGCCCTGGGAGGTGCTGTGTCTGTTACTGTTCTTTTTTGCTGTTAGAACTGCCTGTTCTACCTAGTAAACTCATGAAGAGGGCAGTATAACCCACTTAGTCCTAAGAGTCGCTGTGCCTGTCGACAAACGAAAGAGAAAGAGAAGCCTCATCCATACAAACCCCTCAATTCTCACCCACCCTTCATCATTGAGCAGCTCATTCCACCTCCCTCTGAATGACACTTTTCCCACAACCCCTCCCAACTGACAGCAGAGAAGTGTGCCCAAGTGTCAGACACACTGAAAACCGGACATGTGTGTTAAAACCTGGATTGTCCGGGTGAATACCGGACAGGTGGCAACCCTACGCTCCATCCCCCCAATGACTCCCAAGGCAATTACCCCGCTGGGCTCCAACCGGATCCACGAAACGATCAGGGTCCGCTCCGGCCTATCCGGCTACCGGGTCAGTGCTGGTAACAGTCTCCCACCTTCCGGCATCTCTCTCCTCGTGGTGACTGCTGGTAGCCGCAAGCGCGCTGACTCTTCCAGGGCGTGGCGCCACCCCCACGTTTCCAGACGAGCTGGCGCCAAATATCCTGATAAGCAGGCTTGCTGCGTGTCATGATGCTGTAACCCCTTTTGTGAACAGCGAAACTTTACAGACACACTGACGCTAGCAGGACTTGCCCAGACTTGTCGGTGGTTGCTGGTAGCAACAGTAAATTGTAGTAGCCACAGTTTTGCTGGACAACTCCTTAACACAGTGTCTCTTTGCTCAGCAGAAACACTCCTAGGCACATTTTTACTGTAGGCAGGAATTGGAGCAGACATTTGTGAAAGTACTTGTACTGCCCAGTTTTAGCAGAACGCTGGGCACATTTAAAATCCAGTGGTAATGTCTGGCCGTAGTATGGCGCAGGACATGTTTGTAATCCATGGGCGCGGTCGTCTGTCGTGGTTTCCACGGACAACGACACATGTGTCAGAACTACAGTAAAAAAAATAAATAAATAAATAAATAAATTTAAAAAAAATTCAAATATATATATATTTTATGTATAGGTTCATGACCCCATACTAGGAAGTATTAGGTCATTACACCTGTGATCCTCTCAGAACAGAATACAATGGCATTTAGCACCTTGTTGACATCTACAAACAAGTTTTATTATACAATGAATTTTCAAAAGAGCCAAGAAGATAAGGAAATGGCCCATGTTTAAACGAACTGAATACTTTAAAGTTTCCCATTGTACGTAAAGTAAGTTGGTTTTGCAAGTTACAGAATCAACTGAGCCGCCATTGTTTTGCCTGGTGAAAATACAATGAAAACCCCAATAACTAGTTATCTAGTTACATTCTATCTAAACAAGTTGAAGGATATCCAAACACTTGTGAATATATTTAGTATATTTTTTTGAGAAGTCTCAATGGATATGTTTTAACATAATACACCATCTCCCTAATTAATTAATAACAATCAATTTGAAAAAGGAATTTGTGGGATTTTAAGGTGTCAAAATAAATATATATGATTCAATTATTTAAAAAAATATAATCAATTTTATTTGGTACAAAAAAGACATATATAGTGGACACAAGACAAAAAATAGTGATTTAACACATAATGATCATGGTACATTACATTACAAAATTGTTTTGGGTGTATGCTCTACATGTTTCGCCTTTATAGATTCGGCTTCTTCAGGAGCTTTTTTAACACCAATTTTGCATTTGCTTGTAACTTTATACCAAAGATCTAGGAAAGAGATATACAAAGCCACGGACACTTTTGAAGGACAGCCTTCCAGGGGGGCATTTGACAAGTCACAGAGGAGGTAAGCCACTGAAAAGGTTTT
>BLSH010494110.1:517030-529074 GCA_018402905.1 Glandirana rugosa
ACTTTTCGAAAAACGTCAAATTTTTACAAATCATACGTGTCGTATTCATCAGTATTGGTGTACGAAGTACGTCGTATTCACCGCAAAATCTTAGCCAGTCGGACGTAACGTAACTTCGAGTTGTTGGGCCTTTGGTGAGGTAAGAGGAGACCGAAGAGAAGACGACCGAGTAACACTTTCTCCATCTAACGATGTAGAGGTATAGGGTTCTCGTGTAACTCATGTTACATAAGTTACTTCTTATACACGTAGACCGACCGACAAAGATTTGGTCACAAAGAGGAATGCAAGTGACTGTCTGCGTCGAAGAAGTAATTGAAGTACCCCAAAATACAAGCAGGTTGATCCTCAATTGATCCGTCCGGAGGGGCCAGCTGATCTTTTTCCTGCCTAGTTAACTCCTAGTTGGACGAACATAAAACCCCATGAAGTTAATGAAGAAGCTGCGTCTGTCAGTGAACGTAAGGAGAAACACTGGTTTAGAAACAGCCAGCCAGATGCACATATTCTTCATTGAATACATTGTACTCAATGTGCTCTTGGGATATGGAGATGTAGCAATCTACCTCTTTCACAATGAGCCAGCAGAAGAGAAGCCAGAGGAGAATGGAGTGGTTTCCGGGTTGTTGAGCTTCAATGCAATGCAGGCTGACCGATTCTAAAACGCCACTTATGCTGCATGAAGCATGTGGTTATGACTACTTATGCTGTGCATACTAAACATTTTTAAACTGCAAAAAGCTTTTCATAGCAGCAGTTATACTCTCAAATGCACATTTAGAGACAGAAATTCATAAAGTTGACTTTTTATGCAGGTTGTTTGAGAGAATAAATCTTAGTCAGTGTTGAGCTGGTTTTACATTATATTTGGCGACCCCCTCCCTTATCTAACCCCCACACACTTAGCAGGTCCTGTGTTTTGCTGAGGCGGGAGGAACATTTCCAGATTTCCCCTGCCTGAGAAATCCGGTATCCTGTTTATGTGTGTGCTGTCTCACCGTCAGATTTTACAAGCAGAAAGCACAGCATGTGTGTAGTCAGTGCACTGTACACAACCTAAAGTGATAGTTTCAGCTCTTCATTATTATAGACTCTTTAGGCTACAGAAGTCCCTCATATGGACATTGGAGATTTTGTATTTTCCTGGCAATCCCTTTTTGACCACATAAAGAAAGCACAAATCACAACAATTTACATATTTAGAATTAAGTAAATACTATATGTGTATAAAGTAGTATAAAAATAGAGTTTAATAAAATAAATATTTTAAAACAAAAAATAGTATCTACATATGATACAGTATTATTCATGGAGGGTTTTTTTTCTCCTAAAGGAAATATGGGAGATGTTATTGTTGACCTACTTTGGAAAATGCTAGTTGCCTGGTTGTTATGCTGATCATCTATTTCAAAACTTTCTTTGCCACCGACATGGAAAGTGCATATAAACAGTATATTAGGAAGTTAGAATAAAGTACAATTCCCTACTTGTAGGCTTGTTCTGGGCCAGTGACTCAAAAACCTGTTGACAGCATGGCTGTCTGGCAACTAGCATTTTCAGGTTGAGAAGCCAGAATGGTGGTCTTTAGGTTTCTCACTGAAAAGGTTTCCTTTAATGCATCATAAACACTTTCCCAAAGTCACTACTCCAGTTCTATGCTCTTATAGCTAGTTTGCAATACCAGCCATGTAGGAATGGTTGCTTGTTCCCATTTCCTTCTCTTCAACATCCATTCTGCTCTTTCTCCTTTTTCTGGTGCACACCAAGATGCCCAAGACGACCATCACTACTGCCAATGCTCCTAGGCCTATCCCTATACCTATATATATGCGTGACATCTTGGAGGCAGTGGTGTGAAGGATCCTGCAGGGACCTATCATACTTCCCTCTACATCCTCTTCTGCCTCAACCTCTGTTGGACTTTCTCCAGCATTGTTAATGGCCACCACGCACACTGTATACTGGGTAGCAGGGAGAAGATTTGCAATGGAATAGGAGCGGTATGAGGCATTAAGGTCTGGTCCTTTTTCCACTTGACTGTCCGGTCCTTGGTACAGTACTCTATAAATGTGCACTGTAGATGAAGGGGAGCACCAATTCACAGTCACTTCTCTGTCAGCCATCAAGACCTGACTCAGCTTTGGGGGGTCTGGTTTGACATTTGGTCCATCTATTCCAGGGCAAAGACAATTACCACCTGCTTTGCTTTGAATCTCTTCACATGTTGGTGACAGGTGCTCACAGCGATCGAATGGGCATGGTTTCAAAGAAACAGGTGGAGGTAGGGAAACGATTGAATCATCATCGTCATCATAGTAATCCTCCCCTATTCCACCGGTGACATACAGGAGCCGCTCTCGGGTGGTTTGACTTTTTGTAACTTTTGTGTGCTGTAAAGCTCTAGACTGGTTACTGGCAGTAGTTGGGGTAGGTGTGCTCGCCTTTAATGATGAAGAATCTTCAAGGGCGAAAACCAGAGACCTCGTATTGATGAGGCAGATGTGTAGAAGTACCAAATAAAGAAAGGACATCATCTGAAATGGAAAATATGAAGCATATTAATAGTGGAATATATGTAGAAAAAAAAATGGGAATTCCAATGAAAGGAAAAGAGAAGATGAATCAACTACAGATAGACAAAGGGAATAGAACTGTTGAAAGTTTGATAGAGGAGGTTAGTTTAATATATAACCACTTGCTAACCAGGCTTTTTCTGCAACTTTTTGATTACAAGTTTAAATTAGAAAATTACCTAGAATCCCAAAACATTTTTTAGCAGAGGCCCTAGAGAATATAATGACGATCGCTGCCTCCAAAAGTAATCCCATGGCTAATCCGCCACCAGGATGACTTTTTATTCAATAAAATGTTTATTAAGATTTTTAAATAAACAGAGGAATCGTTACAGATGTACACTGTATCAAGTATGTAATGGCATCCAATTATAGAGTTACAATATATTGTAAAATAAATTGGTATATAAGTTGTATTCATTAACCACTTCAGCCCCGGAAGGATTTCCCACTGTAGGACCAGAGCACTTTTTGCGATTCGGCACTGCGTCGCTTTAACTGACAATTGCGCGGTCGTGTGATGTTGTACCTAAACTAAATTTGCGTCCTTTTTTTCCCAACAAATAGAGCTTTCTTTTGGTGGTATTTGATCACCTCTGCGTCACTTCTGATCACCGCTATAAACAAAAAAAGCGCGAAAATTTTGCAAAAAAAAAAAATAATAATTTCTTACATTTTGCTAAAATACAAATCCAAAAAATAGATTAAAAAAAACAAATTTATTCATCGGTTTTGGCCGATTTATATTCTTCCTCATATTTTTGGTAAAAAAAAAAAAAACGCAAAAATCGGCATTTGATTGGTTTGCGCAAAAGTTAGAGAGAGTAAGAGAATTAATTTCTGGCGTTTTTACAATTTTTTTTTATACTAGTAATGGCGGCGATCTGCGATTTTTATCGGGGCTTTGATATTGGGGCAGACATGTCGGACATTTTTGACACTTTTTGGGACATGACATTTAAACAGCGATCAGAAATTAAAATTTCCACTGATTACTGTATAAATGTCATTGAAATGGCAGTGAAGGGGTTAACCTGCAGGGGGCAGGGAAGGGGTTTACTGTGTTCCCTAGGTGTGTTCTAACTGTGAGGGGGCTGGGCTGCTATGGGCATAAGAGATCTAACTGATCCTAGTGACAGGGATCAGTAGATCTCTTATATGCCACCTGTCAGAATGGGGAACTGCCATGCTTACATCGGCGGTTCCCCGTTCTTTGCCTCTGGCAGCTCATCGCAGCTCGCCGGCGGACATCGGGTCAGCCCGAGTCGTGGGCACACTCCTCCAGAGTGCACCAGGCACGAGAGCGGCGCCGGTGGCGTGCTCTCGCCCCCTAGCTGCGCATGCGCGAATCGCCGCCTATTTACGGCGATTCGCGAGACAAGTCCACACTGTCGCCGTAAATAGTGCACTGTCGGGAACCGGTTAAACATGTAAACTAATATTCAGAAATGGTATAATGTATATACATACATATACACACACACACAGTTGTGCTCATAAGTTTACATCCCCTAGCAGAATTTATGATTTATTGGCCATTTTTCATAGAATATGAATAACACAAAAAAACTTTTCTTTCACTCATGGTCAGCCTTTTATTATCAATCAACTATGTTTACTCTTTAAATCATAATGACAACAGAAACTATCCAAATGACCCTGATCAAAAGTTTACATACCCCAGTTTTTAATACCATGTATTGCCCCCTTTAACATCAATGACAGCTTGAAGTCTTTTGTGGAAGAGGCTCATTATCTTCTCAGATTGCAAAACTGCCCATTCCTCTCGGCAAAAAGCCTCCAGTTCCTGGAAATTCTTGGGTTGTCTTGCATGAACTGCACGTTTGAGATCTCCCCAGATTGGCTCAATGATATTGAGGTCAGGAGATGGCCACTCCAGAATCTTCACTTTATTCTGCTGTAGCCAATGACAGTTCAACTTGGCTTTGTGTTTTGGATCATTGTCATGATGGAATGTTCCTCCAGTATTTTTGATAACATGCTGCATTCATCTTGTCTTCAAGTTTGACCAAGTTTCCTGTGCTTTTGTAGCTCGCACATCCCCAAAACCTCAGCGATCCACCTTCGTGTTTCACGGGCCTTGTTGAGGTGTCTCCAAATGTAGCATTTATGGTTGTAGCCAAAAAGCTCAATTTTGGTCTCATCACTCCAAATTACTTTGTGCCAGAAGGTTTTTAGGCTTGTCTCTGTGCTGTTTGGTGTATTGTAAGTGGGATTCTTTGTGGAATTTGCATATTAATGGCTTTCTTCTGGCGACTCGACCATGCAGTCCATCTTTCTTCAAGTGCCTCCTTATTGTGCATCTTGAAAAAGCCACACCACATGTTTTCAGAGAGACCTGTGTTTCACCTGAAGTCATTTGTGGGTTTTTGCATCACAAAGAATTTTCCTGGCAGTTGTGGCTGAAATTTCAGTTGGTCTACCTGACCGTAGTTTGGTTTCAACAGAACCCCTCATTTTCACTTCTTGATTAGGAGTTTGAACACTGCTGCTTGGCATTCTCAATTCCTTGTACATCTTTTTTTTTATATCCCTTTCCTGTTTTATACAGTTCACCAACTATTCCCGCAGATCCTTTGACAATTCTTTTGCTTTCCCCATGAATCATTGCAGCACTGGATGAAAGATGCAAGGGTCTGTCAGGAGTCCAGAAACTCATTGACGTTTTATACACACACACACTAATTACAAGTAAGCAGATGACAGGTGAGGATGGTTACCTTTAATAGGCATTCAAACCCCTTTGTGTCAACTTGTTTGCATATTATCAGGCCAAAATCACCAAGGTATGTAAACTTTTGATCAGGGTCATTTGGGTAGTTTCTGTTGTCAATTCAGGAAAGTTAATGCATATGTTATTTGCATACTTGTTCTAGGTTAGTAACTTGTAAGAGGTAATTGCCTAAAAAAAGGGGAGTAGGTTTAGTTTGCAAAGTGAATTTTTACTTAAGTTAGCAAATTAGATGAAGCTGAGTGAAAATACACTTTGCAGTAAATACCCAATGGGCAAGAAAAGAAAAAAAAAAAAAAACAGCCATTTTGCTTGATTGGATTATTGAAGTTAGTACAGATTTACCTCATTCACTAAGCTAAGTGAAAATTCTGCTTGAACAGTGAACAGGCTTTACTTCATTTTGTAATAAAAAGTAAATCTTCCACTATTGTACACTATACTACCCACTTATTAACAAAGGGAGAAGAATGAAAGTGTTGTCCTCCCAGTCAGGTGCCTAATAATTTAAACGTTATGGCTGCATTTGACACCCCATTATGTCAAGCACAATTTTCTCACTGAGTGCACATGTGGCATTTGCTATTATTCTGTGGAAGCAGGCTCAACATAGGCAAACGACTGCCAATCCAAACTGCACAACCAAGCAACAATTCATGCCAAATAGAAATAGCTACAATAAAGTGGTATAAAACCCAAAACGAACATGGATTATTTTGCAGGTTACAAATTATTAGATGCGATTTCTTTTTTTTTTAGGCTATCCTTCCCCTATTATCACCTGGTGATCAGGCCATCAAGTCTGCTCTTTCAAAAGAACAAGCTGCCCAGCAAATTTAGCAGTTACAGTATTGAGACAAAGCATTTACAACTGACAGGGGTACTTACAATGATACTTTTATTTATGTAAAAACCTTTATCCCAAAAGGAAAATAACAGTTGCTGCTAGTACTTATAAAATGTCAGATGGAGCTCAGCTTCAATTTGTTAGTGCATCCAAAAATCCCCCCTCCCCCAGACTGACAATGCTGCTGCCCAAAAGGTGTCTGTTTCTCCACCCAGAGTACTGTAATACAGGTGGTGTGTTACTGGCCAGATTACCAGGTGAAAACAGAGGGCAGAAAATTAGTGCAGCCCCCATCTAATGCTTAGTAAGCTGCAATATATCACATTTAGTTTCTATTTAATACTGCTTTAGATCAGTAGTGATGGCTCACGCCTGACCAGCCTTGTTGGGAAATTTTAGGAATTTCCCACATTGATCTCGGATACTTTAGCAGATATAAGCCAACATGTTAAAGTTTATGGAGATTTTTCCCAACATGCACTTTCCAATTGATAAACAGAAGGATATAAAAGATCTTCTGCTGATCTAAACATTGGGGCTGATCAGCGGCCCTTATTTTGGAGTGCTTTTAACCAATTGCTTATACAATTTGGCTCCTTTATCCTCTGCTAAAATCTCATCTCAGCACAGTCTGCCAGCAGGCAGATCCAGGCATGTTGTATAACATTGGTAACCTGACGATTCTAAAATCAGCAGACATTTCCTGTAGCTACATGTAGAGAATGTGAGAACATCCTCTGCATCTTGATGATGAACTAGAAACGATATGGTTAGATCATTGTAAGTAATGCTATCTGTTCTATTTATTATAAAGCCTCCATAAAACTAATGGTGGCCATACACTATTTGATAAATGATCAATTTATTTTCTGATTGATCTCTTCCATTAGGAATAATTGATCTATACGGGTCTACAAATACAGTTAATCTATAGTTTACAACCCATTCAATCGATACGCCAAACATAGGGAAGTGGATTCGATCAATAGTTAAGATACAATCATAACTCATATTCACATATCTGCTTTTATTATGCAATATAATAATCTGATCAATTTAAATATTATTGTATTCATGGACACAGTATCTCAGTGCTGTGGATTTATATAAAACAATTATCTGCCTTGGCTGGACTCAGTTTGATCGAATCTGAAATAGAGCCCAAATTGATACACATTGAATGATTAAAGTGTTACTAAACCCAGGACCCTGCATTCACTATATATGGTCTCCCACAGTACAAAGGACACGGAAATGCAATTATTTTAGTAAATATAAATTGCTAAATACCTTTTCTCATTAGCAGTTAGAGCAGTCTTATGACTTCTAGCAGTGTCCAGCCAAGCACTAGTTAAAGCTTGTAGGATGAGCTTTCATACTGCACTGAGCAGTCCCATCAGGATCCAGGACTCCTGACCCTCTGTCTGGACAGTGCTGATTGGCCTTGTGCTGATCACATGTACTCTCCCAAGAAAAAAAAAAACCTATCTAGCAATACACACCAAACTGAGCATGTGCAGCCTGGCTCCAAAGGCTGTGTTATCAGGAAATTATGAAGGGACAGTGCCGGGATCTGTGCATACAAGACCAAACAGCCTTTTTACACACACTGGAGGAGTAACCCCTTAGGTCCCACAGTGATTATAACAAGCATGCTTTACAGACTAATTTGACTGTTGTGGGTTTAACAACACTTTAAAGTGTGTATAGCCACTATAATAGTTCTCACAATACAAGTAAAAAAAAAAAAAACGAAAAAAGTTTTGCTTTAAAGGGAGCTTGTACTTTGCCAATGCAGGGCAATGCAACAGGTTTATCTTAAAAGACAATTTGACCTGCCCAGCCATATCTCCTGTATATTGCTCATCATTCCGTCACTTCCCCAGCCCACCCATTATTCTGCATGGGCAAAGCACAGGTTTACCTTATAGAAAACCTGTGTAGAGGAAACCGTGATTACAATTAATGACTTCTCCTTTCGAAAATTCTAGTTCCTCACCTGTCATCCTGATCCAGTGGCAAGCATAGAGATAAGAGGTTCTGACTTCAAACTGATCTTCTATTCTGTATGTTTTTCTTTGTTGGTGTCTAACAGTATTGATGAAAGTAGCAGCTAGGAAAGTAGTATTTTCAGGAAGAGGTCAGCATTGGCAGCTCCATCCTTCTTCCAATATAGTTTTTCAATCAGCATTCAGCAAAAATCATTACAGTGCTTGTAACATTTAATATAAAAAGTCTACAACCCAATCTGTAATGCAAACCAAACCATGGCAATAAAACCCCTACTTGCTCTGTGCTATACCATGCAGTACTTTTTCATTAGTAAAATGTCATGTCTCCAACCCATCAATGTAACACAGTTATGTTTAACTCACCTTTTACTGCAGGTTGTCTTTATTGACTTGTTGCTGTTTTGTTTCTCCAGTTATAAGTTCAGCTGCTCTTGAGGGCAATCTTGCATAACTTTATATGAATCCACTTTGTGATGTCACCTCAATGGATGAGCCTGAATCACGGGCTGAGTATGTGGGAGTGGAAATGACTGGCTGGAATCTGGGACCAATACACAGGAAAAAGGCAAGACTTACGGAAGAAAGAGTAACCTGACTCTCAGCACTGTTCCCATGTGTGAAAGGAATGTGAACTTGTACAAATGTGTTCTTGCCTGCCTCTCAGCTTATTCTGGTGAAGCAAGGATGGAAAAATGGGAGATGGCAGTACTGGCTTGTTTTCATTATGTTGCCACCCTAAATTAACGTCCTCAGGCACAGTTCCCTATGCCATTAGAATGATAATAAATGTTCCATCAGAGAACTAACAGCACGCAGCTGTGCACATCTACATCACCATGATGCAGGTATGTCACTGGCCTTAGGATAGGGTCACACTTCTGCATTTGGGTGCAGGTGTTTCCTGCACCTGCAACCACCCACAGTGAAAATGCAGTGGGCTGCCATTCGCAGTGCATGTGCAGGTACCGCAGGGAAATCCCATGGTCAAAAAGACCATGAGATTTCCCTGCGCCCTCATTTCTGGAAAGGTGTATGCACCTTTTTTTTTTTTTTGCAGAAATGCAGGCACTGCAGCCCAATAATTTGAATGGGCTGCCATGCCTGTGCAAACACGGCCCGCAAAAATGCATAAAAGTGTGAACCCAGTGTTAGGGTTTAGGTCAGGTCTTTCCATTTACACTCTTCACTAATGCATTTTTTTGGGCAGATAAAAGCAGTGAAAAAAAAAAATGAAAAAAAAAGCTGCATTTGAACAAAAACACAAAGATGAACGAAGGGTTTGAAATACACTGTACATGCGTTAAACTGCAGGCAGATCCACCTTTTGCTGGAAAATGCAGGTACAGTTGCTGGAAAATGTGTGATAAAAATGCAAGCATTTTAAAATACAAAAAAGTGTAAACCAGCTTTACGCTAAGGGCCCAATTACGCTATCTCACACACAACGTCATCACACAATGTAGCATTAAACTTCCCATTCATAATGAATTCACTGAATGCACCACAATACATACAAATATGGGGCAGGCTGCATTTTCTCACAGCACATTGCAACACACAGGTTACCATTATAATGGGTATTTATCAATCCTATCTCAAGGACAAGCAATGCTAAACAGGAGCAGTGAGAATCATCATGAGACAGATGTATTACAAGGTTAAAGCCTAAATCATGAATTGCTCCTTTGGCTGCTTTAAATTCTGCCCTTGTGACTGCATTAAGCCTGACCACTTCCTAATTACGTGTCTGTTTGGAGTAGATATCCATCTTATCTTCAGTAATAAATCTGTCTTGGAATTTTGCAAACTGTTGCACTTGGCTGCCAAGGAATACATACATAGAGGTGAGTAAACCTGACGCAGGGATTTTGCTGAATAAGATGCAGCCTGATTCGCAACAAAATTGCTTGTGCGGTCATGTACTGCAATGCAGCACACCTGCATTTGTAGGTTTTATTTATATTGGACTTGAACAGGCATTGTATATACTTGGCAAAATTGCCCAGCACTTTTCCATGCCCAGTGAACTGCCAATGCAGATGGGCATGCATTAGGCAACACTGACGAAATGCATTAACATCTGAAAAAGAGCACAACTTCATACAGCCTGCTATAAAAAAAGAGTTGGCTGTACACGGTCATGCTCTTGTAAATACTAATGCCTCTTTGCATAAGTGTTTACCAGGGCAGGCACATCCAACATGTGAAGCGAGATTTTAGAAAGAGGAGTGAAATGAAGGGTGTTATCACTAAACGTCTAACCCTTTCCAAACTGAGTGAGGATGTTTCACTCCCCCTACTGAAGTTTAAAATCAAAGTCCAGTTGTGAGAGTCACCTTGTAACAGCTACACTGTAAGTACACAGATCTATGACCCTGTGCAGGAATCTCATTGCTAGAGCCTCTAAGACCTCTTTCACACTGGGTTGTTTTTTAAGCGCTGCGGTACTAAAAATAGCGCCTAAAACACCCCCCCCCCCCATTCCCCCCAGTGTGAAAGCCCGAGTGTTTTCACACTGGGGCTGTGCGCTTGCAGGACGAGAGGAAGAAAAAGTTCATCAAGCAGCATCTTTGGGGCGGTGCGGTGAGCGGTGTATGGACGGCGCTTCCAAAGCGGCTGTACACCGCCTTGGAAGCAGCGAGCGGCGGCACTTTTAACCTCTTCTTGGGGGGTTTAAAAGCGCCCGCTTCCGCCTGCATAGCAGCGCTATAGTGCCGCTATAATAGCGGTAAAGACGCCGCTAATTAGCGGCGCTTTACCGCTACCACCCCTGACTGCCCCAGTTTGAAAGTGCCCTAAGAGCATCCAGTAAAACCTGCGCTTTATAATGCATTACACCACATTACACAAACATGCAAACTATGGCGCAGTGTGTTGGACTGGCAATTGCAATGTAGTGGGCCAAAACACACATACCCTTCATTGCGGTGCCCTACATGTAATGAAACGGCAGTTGTGGTTTTTAGTGTGTTAAAGTGCACTGCTAGCCCATTCAAAAAGGGGCTAAAGGAAAGCTGTACTGAAAAGATACAAAGGCAGACACTGCCAACCTCATCCCTACAGCCAGGAAACTGGTATTTTCACAAGTGATGGTTAACAACTGCATTCCTACTCCCTCTGTACAGGTTTCCTTTAACTTAAGCTGGCCATACACTTTGTTTTTGTTTTTTTAGCCAGCAAGCTGAATGAAAAAAATAAAACTAACAGATTCCCCCATCCATACAAGCAAGGTGGATTTCCCCACCCCCCTTCATGCGGGATATTTTATTCTGTCAGCTGCCCCCACTGCTGTTATGCTGATTTTCTATCATGTCGAATGGGAACAGCCACACACTGATCAAAATTCATCCGGTCCCCGCTGAAATAGCCAAATTTTGAACATCATATGGCCAGCTTTAGAATGGCATGACCCCCTCAAAGCAGCAGCTCTACTCCATATGGAGCCTGCGATGCACAACCAGAAACCACAACATTATTTAACAAAAAAAACTTTATTGATGTTCAGCAATATCACCATTCAGCAAATTGTGTTTACAAATTTACCTTTGGTTATTACTTACTTGCATATTGTGGTGTCTCTAAATAGACCATGCCTACCTTTGGAATGTTTATACTGGGAAATGTGAATATTGTTGGTTACAGGTATGTAGTGTGTCCGTGTACAGTGCTTGCTAATTAGTACTATGTGTGACATCTGGTTGCCCTGCGTTTAATAAAGGGTGTTAAGTACAGTATAGGTTTAAACTGAAATTCTCCAAAGCAAATGTGATTATTCTAGGAGTGAGGCACAGAAAGCATTAATTTGATTAGATAGTGTAAGTAAGCTCTTATGCTATATGGCTGTAAAGATAAAAGGAGCA
>BLSH010494110.1:529769-546386 GCA_018402905.1 Glandirana rugosa
CAGTGTGAAAGCCCGAGTGTTTTCACACTGGGGCTGTGCGCTTGCAGGACGAGAGGAAGAAAAAGTTCATCAAGCAGCATCTTTGGGGCGGTGCGGTGAGCGGTGTATGGATGGCGCTTCCAAAGCGGCTGTACACCGCCTTGGAAGCAGCGAGCGGCGGCACTTTTAACCCCTTCTTGGGGGGTTTAAAAGCGCCCGCTTCCGCCTGCATAGCAGCGCTATAGTGCCGCTATAATAGCGGTAAAGACGCCGCTAATTAGCGGCGCTTTACCGCTACCACCCCTGACTGCCCCAGTTTGAAAGTGCCCTAAGAGCATCCAGTAAAACCTGCGCTTTATAATGCATTACACCACATTACACAAACATGCAAACTATGGCGCAGTGTGTTGGACTGGCAATTGCAATGTAGTGGGCCAAAACACACATACCCTTCATTGCGGTGCCCTACATGTAATGAAAGGGCAGTTGTGGTTTTTAGTGTGTTAAAGTGCACTGCTAGCCCATTCAAAAAGGGGCTAAAGGAAAGCTGTACTGAAAAGATACAATGGCAGACACGGCCAACCTCATCCCTACAGCCAGGAAACTGGTATTTTCACAAGTGATGGTTAACAACTGCATTCCTACTCCCTCTGTACAGGTTTCCTTTAACTTAAGCTGGCCATACACTTTGTTTTTGTTTTTTTAGCCAGCAAGCTGAATGAAAAAAATAAAACTAACAGATTCCCCCATCCATACAAGCAAGGTGGATTTCCCCACCCCCCTTCATGCGGGATATTGTATTCTGTCAGCTGCCCCCACTGCTGTTATGCTGATTTTCTATCATGTCGAATGGGAACAGCCACACACTGATCAAAATTCATCCGGTCCCCGCTGAAATAGCCAAATTTTGAACATCATATGGCCAGCTTTAGAATGGCATGACCCCCTCAAAACAGCAGCTCTACTCCATATGGAGCCTGCGATGCACAACCAGAAACCACAACATTATTTAACAAAAAAAACTTTATTGATGTTCAGCAATATCACCATTCAGCAAATTGTGTTTACAAATTTACCTTTGGTTATTACTTACTTGCATATTGTGGTGTCTCTAAATAGACCATGCCTACCTTTGGAATGTTTATACTGGGAAATGTGAATATTGTTGGTTACAGGTATGTAGTGTGTCCGTGTACAGTGCTTGCTAATTAGTACTATGTGTGACATCTGGTTGCCCTGCGTTTAATAAAGGGTGTTAAGTACAGTATAGGTTTAAACTGAAATTCTCCAAAGCAAATGTGATTATTCTAGGAGTGAGGCACAGAAAGCATTAATTTGATTAGATAGTGTAAGTAAGCTCTTATGCTATATGGCTGTAAAGATAAAAGGAGCATGTACAGACTGTGGCATGTGTGATCTTAGATTATGCTTTTTTTGAAGTCATAACATGGTATTTTTTTATACACGATGAGCAGCGATGTATTCATACCCTCATGTCTGTGTCTGGGCTACATTACGAATACCAAGGTGTGGTTGTGCTGTATGTCTGCCAACTTGGAGAAAGGTGAGGTGGAGGAGGTAAGGAGAGACTTCCGCTAATCCAGTGTGGAATGTGTGCTGCTGGGCTAGGGTTAGTACATGTTAAACAGATACATCACAGTATAGTACACAGTATTCCGAAGAGGATGGGTGGGGTGTTAACATACCTCATAAGATGACAGCACATAGGCACAGGGTCAAAGGGAGGTAACAAAATTAACTATGCAAAGAGTTAGAACAAGTTTCTCTCCTAAACCTTGTAAACTTACCGGGAAACATATAAATAGCAGTAAGAAACATTCTAGAACAAATAAAAATCAACATAGAATAAATAAATAATAAAGGTAAAAAAAAAAAAAAAAAAAAATCACAAACAAAAAAAACCCGGGAAAAACGAAAAGTAACAAACAAGTTCTAGCTTCTAAACTTTTACAAGGGTTATGTGCATTAGTGTACTGTAACCCCTAAATCAGCTAAGATACTCGTCTCTATGTTATGCTGCAGTAGAGGGTGATGTGGTTGTTCTCAGTAGTTTAGATAACATGTGGGTGTTGCAGTTCAACAATAGCTGTAAAGACAGAGCATATGTAAAGCTGCCCCTCAGACGTAGGATAAATGTCATCTCATGCAACTGTTTACATCTGGACAGTGTTCTATCTATGGGCAGCCTGCATGCCCAACCATCCAGTCTCAGTAGAAAGCAATGCTTTCTCCTTGCTAAAGACGACATTGCAGGTATCTACTCGGTGCATAAACATGCTCCACTGATATGTGCATGCATGTATGTGCCACTGTCATTCTAAAGAATAATTAATTGGCTAGCTCTTACCAGCATCTCATACCCACGGGCAGTTTGCATTATAATTTAATCTCTACTTAGCTATACCAGTCTATCAGCACCAACAGCCATCTGAAAGGGTACAGGGTGAATGCAAAAGTCCAACTTTATTGGTCAGTGCCCATACTCAGTGCACTCCTGTGACGAAGAGCAAAGCTTTCAGCATGCAGCTCACTCTGAGCACCCATAGCTCCAGAGTCTTCTGTATCCACAAGGGAAGACTTTTCTACACACTCTTCAGGGTCCTCAGCTGCCTGGGAAGATCCATCTAAACACAACGGTAAAATTGGAAATCAGTTCACAGATACCATAGGAGGGAGTATAGATTGGCATACTAAAATAAGATAAGAAAAAATTGTAATTCTACACTATTAATCACAATAACCTGTGGCTAAACTGAACTGCATTCAGAAAATGAGGCCACATGTTTGAACCAGTCTGGTGAAGGCATCAAGAGAACTATGCTGTACAGTTTTTGATATTTTGAATAAAATAAGCTCTGAACCTAGATCCTGTGTGCGTGTTCTACTTTTTAGGAATTGAATGGGAAAGAGGTTTTTGGTTCGAGCGTTCAGTGTTCATTAAAGAAATAGTAGATCTCTCAAAATAAGTGACAGAGCTACTGGTGTATGGTTAGCTCTAGATGACATCCATTGTTGGGATCTGGATAGTGTTGGGGCTCATCTACAATTGCTTCAAAACATGGCTTCAGACACACTTTTTTTTAAAACTCTCCAAATGCCAGTCAAAGCACCTGTCACTAAATAAAATGGTTACCTTATGGTCCTGTTTACACCTTGCGTCTGGCTTTGCGTCAAAAATTATACCCCATGTTGCTTTAGTGGTTCTTAAAGTGGTTGTCAAGTCATGACAACCACTTTAAACTACAGGTAAACCTACAATAAGGCTTACCTGTAGGTCCAGGAAATAACTCCTAAACCTGTACGGTTTAGGAGATATCACCTGTATCTGCATGTACAGACGTCATCGGCACATGCACACTGAAGAATCGTCACCCGGGGTAGCTAAGGGTGCCGTTTCTTCTGTATTTGTGCCGCAAATGATGGCTCCCGTGCGCATGCGCAGGAGTGACATCAGCGCGGCTCCGCCAATAACAGCACTGGAGCACACGCTGTGATAGGACGGAGCCGCAGACCTGGAAGACTGATGTTGCTGGTCACAGCGGTGTGCCGAGACCGCTGCAACAGCTTCGTTCTGAGGTAAGCGTTTCATAATGAGCTAGTATGCGCTGCAAACTAGCTCATTATGCTTTTGCTTTGCAGGGTTTTTTTTTTTTTGTTTGTTTTTTAGGGGGGGCGGCTTTACAACCACTTTAAAAACGTCTTTAAAGCTTGCATAGAAGTCTATGACAAAGCTTGCATGAAGCACCTGAAGCTTTTGAGAGGCTTTATTTTCAGCTTTAGCTTCGATTTGTTTTGGAGGTATTGCAGGTATGAGATATCGACAAACACACACAGGGAACCTGCCAAGCTTCATTAAAGCTTCAAAAAAGCACCACCGAAGCATCATCAACACATCAAAAAAGCATGTTGAAGCAGTAGGCTCTTTAATGTGTGTTGGCAAAGCAAGTGTAAATAAGCCCTTAAAGTGACATTGAACGCTGGTTTAGTTAAATTTTAGTTCATTTGCTCTCAGTCTGCTCCATATTCCTTTTTTTGCTGCTATACAAACTACACACTTTTAAAGGGTGGCCACGTTTGTTCTCCATGGTCCCGATGTTTGTAGGGACATTGCCAGCCACCCTCTCTTGCTCATTCCCAAGATGGAATAAGGACTATGAGGTGTGTGTGTGTGTGTGTGTGTGTGTGTGTGTGTGTGTGTGTGTGTGTGTGTGTGTGTGTGTTCATAGAGCAGTGCACATAACTAATGTGTACAAGCAAACTGGAAATGAAGGGGGAAAAGGGAGAGGTTTGAAAGCCAACATAGGAATTTACAAGTAGGAAGAAAATTATAGTAAGAAAAAAATTTCATGAAAAGTAGATTACAGGGGCATTAAGTAGTGGATGTGCATGGATAGTTTAGTGTCACTTTAGAGCCTCGTGCACACTGGATGTTTTTGCAGCTGCTTCTAGGAGTGTCTGGCATTTTTTTATCCTGCCTCTGAACTCCCCTGCATGTTAGTCTATATGGGATTGATTTACTAAAGGCAAATTCACTCTGCACTACAAGTGCACTTCGAAGTGTAGTCATTGTAAATCTGAAGGGAAATCTGTTTTTTTATTATCCTTGCATGTCCCATTCTGATCTACAGTGACTGCACTTCCAAGTGCACTTGTGGTGCAAAGTGGATTTGCCTTAAGTAAATAACCCACCCAAGACTTTTAGAGGCAGGAAAAAAAACCCACTGCCAGTGCATTCCAGGAACAGCAGCTTTTTGGCAGCATAAACGCTTGACGCTGCTAAACAAGTCTAAATGCGCATTAACACTAGGTGCATTTAGCGCTTGAGAGTTAATTTCAATGGCCAGAATAAATTATTATTCTGGCCAATGAAATTAATTAAATGCCCAGGTTCTTGATGCCTGTAAATGCACCTAAAAGCCTTAGACACTTTTACATGTGTCAGGCTTTTTTCTGCCAAAACGCTGCTGACAGGAGGAAAGGCTTCTAGGAGAATTTGCAAAATGTCCTGTGTGCATGAGGTCTAAGGATCATCCTTACCAGTGTCTCTTTCTCCATCTTCACCATGCCCAAGAGTCTCTGTGTCTAGTGGACTATCTTCATCTGTAAAAAGAAACATTCCTATCAGAATTCCATTTAGATATTATACTGTATCTAGAACATTCTCCATTAATGCCTAGACCATTCTTATTAAAGTGCAACCAATAGCCAACATTTTTCTAGCTTTGGATAGAGTATAAATGGATTAGAACACCTCTTAGTTATTATTATTGCTGTCTGTGTCCCCATTAGGGATATTCATCCTCTCAGTTTGTCCTGCTTACCATCATTGAAAGTAAAAGAAAATCCCACATTTTGGGTTGTCCCCAAAAAAGTAATAGAAGGGAAATCTTCCAATGGGGACACTAGTTCTGGTAACCTGGGGAGCCCAAGGGATTCCCCCAATTTGCAGAGATTTTCTTTCACTTCCTGCTTTGGCTATGGGACATGAAGTGAAGGTAAATTTCCCCAATGAGACACAGATGGCAAAAAAAAAAAAAAAAACACAGGTCAGACTGCACTTATTTCTCTTATCCCAGCACTCCTCCTGCAAAGGCTCCTGCAACCCCTTAAAAAAAGTTAAGGGGTCTAATATTCTGGTGAATATTGTGATCACTGGGGGCAAGAAGGATTGGACAATATTTAAATATCAACACAATATTTTAACACTGGACTTTCCTAAATTTTCGACTCTCATGGAGAGGTCACTAAATTAAAGGGGGAGGTGTATTTTAGTACAATAGAGTACAATGGATATAAAAAGTTTATACACCTCTGTTAAAATGTTAGGTTTCTGTGATGTAAAAAAATGAGACAAAGATAAATAATTTCAGAACTTTTTCCACATGTAATTTGACCTATAAACTGTACAACTCAATAGAAAAACAAACTGAAATCTTTTGGGGGGGTGGTAAAAAAATAAAATAAGGTGGTTGCATAAGTCTGCACTGTGACGAACGCGGGTATCAGATCACTGCCCTCCTCACCGACGGGTGATCGAGGACCCCCCTGATCTCACATACCGCGCTTGTCACCAACGTAACAATGCTACACTGCTTTCAGCACAAAGATTTCCCAGCTTGCGGGACAACCGTCTAAGTGCCAGCCGCCTGAGAGCGATTGTTACCAGGCTAATTCAAGCAATTAACCCCTTTCACTGCCACCACTTCTCAATGCCAGCCAGAAGATCCGGATTTTAGCAATACCAATTAGGATTTTAGAATAAACACCTGTAAACACACATGGTCACCACAGACAGGGATATTCAGATGAGTTATTTTAAACAGTAGCGCTCTTCAAAAGAACATATTCGTTATAGCTTGCACTAAGAGCTTTAGGGGCAAGATTAACACTTTTCAGAAGAAGGTTTAATAATGAAAAGGTCAAGTTTGGTGCAGTAAAATATTTACAGGAAAAAAAAAAAGAAGAAGGTTACAAAGCAATAAGTCATAATATACAGCAGCAAAAGAGAAGACAGAAGAGAAGTTTACTTGCTTTTAAAATGTCCGTGATCAGAGATTTGATGATGGGTTCTCGGATGGTCATTCTTTGATAAGGTGAGAACTACAGCTGTCCTTCACATTCCCTTTTTCTCTGGGTGAAAAGGGATGGGGTTGCATGCCCCTGACCACTCACATGGGTAAGGAGGGCCCGTGGGCTGTCCAGGGCGGACCGTGGACTACAATCTTCCCTAATTCACAATTTCTGTACAGAGATTTAGATTTGCCAATATGTACGAGGAGCATTCCTGAAACTGATCGATTATAGTCCAGTATGAATTGTGCATTCTGACCAAACTCCAAAAATGACAACCTTAACACTTCCTGTGACCCTGGGAAGAGGATAAACTATCAGTGGGTTCCCTTATAAGTGAATACTTTGCTGTTTGGGCTTGTTTAAAACAGGATGCCTTCCCGCATACAGATATACACGTTTTATTAATATGTCACGCTCCTAACTGGAGTTATAAACTGTGGGTATTTTATTTAAGTTTTAGGCATAAGGTGGGGTTGCTGGGAGGTCATGGTGTTCTGTGTCCCTGTTTATGACCCTCGTAAATCTAAGCCTCTTTTGGTGCCATGCTCGGTAGGTTTTATAGTCGGCCAGTACAAGCAGACATCCTGCTCATGTAGCCAAAAAAAAAAAAATCCTTTTCAAAGTGGCTTTTTTTGGAATTTCCACATGGAATAGAGAGGAGGGGGTGTGTGAAGTATCTGTACTGGGAGATTGTTAGGTTAAAACTGAAATGGCGTCATCTGAACAAAATGGTGCTAGTTCTTTGTGTGTCTCACACGTTATATCACATGCGCACCCTTATATCTGGGGATGTAGCGGTGTTCAGAATTAAAGGGGTTGTAAAGGCAGAAGGTTTTTTTCTATCTTAGTGCATGAAGATAAAACACTGTGTGTAGTAGCCTGCCCAGCACCCCCTAATTACTTACCTGAGACCCATCGCTCTCCAGCTATGTCCACGAATGTCTAAGCTGTACGGGACACTGAACACCCCTACCGATTGGCTGAGACACAGCAGCGACGCTGTTGATCAAAGTCAGTCAGCCAGCCAATCGGGGGGGGGGGGCGGAGCCGGGGCTCTGTGTCTGAATGGATACATGGAGCTCTGACTCAGCTCAGGTGCCCCCATAGAAAGCTGCTGGCTGAGGGGGCACTCGGAGGGAGGGGCCAGGAGCAACTAAGAGGGAGCCGAGGCGAAGAGGAGGATCGGGGCTGCTCTGTGCAAAACCAACTGCACAGAGAAGGTAAGTATGACAACGTGGATAAACAAAAGGAATGGCGCTGTCTAGTAAACTTATGCAGGAATGAGAATCATCAATCTGTACAAATATATACCTGAGTATGAACCATGACCATAAGGTGTCTATCAATTATAAAACCAGAAATAAGAACTATCAACCTGTACAAATTTATAAATAAATATAAACCATGATCATAAAGTGTCTGGTGCCCATCAGTTATAAAAAACAGTTCAGTATATATAAGTCTGCAATTCAAAAATTCTCTAAGAGAAAAAACAATAAAACAAGTGTATGTAAAAAATAGACAAAAATTTTTTTATTGGGAAGTAGCAACACCGCACTGCTTCAGACGACGTCCTATGGTGAAACACGTAAGGCGGGGCCTATACACACGCCGCACGTCTCTGTACTGGGCTTTCACAGCAGTGGAGAGCAGATCGGCTCAGGAAGGAAGGAGTTCTGACCTTCCTCAACTAGCAGCCTTGCTCTGCTCGATCTGTGTACCAGTCGGATTGTTTATTTTAATGGATCCTTTTTGCATGCTTTTAATATAATTAAATAAAACACCCCCCTTTTTTACAGAATCACACTATTTGGAATCCTTTATTTTCCCACTATATGGAGCCTAATTGAGGTACACCTGGCCAGTGGAGGATCGAGGCTATAACACAGAGCTGGACCCTGCGATAATTAAAGACCCCATTTACCACATGTTACCCTTGTAGGGGTGTGGAGATTTGGTAAGTGGGGACCCAAGAGGGGGAGCACGTGTGATATCACAAATATACAGAAGCACTGAAGTCACCTTTATATAAAACCTCTAGTACTTCTCTCTCTGTTTATTTATACATATTTTTTTTGCGGATCTACACCACCTGTTTGCTGCTACTTCATTTTTTACATTTTTCACTCATTTTTTTAATTTTTGAATTGTTGCACTTGTATGGACATCTGCGTGGGATAATCTTTGTATTGGACTCACATATAATTTTAATCCTGTTTCTACGGTTGAATCCCCTTTTTCCAATAATTATTTTTTTACTGTTATTTATATATTTTTATACTCACCTTTTTTTCCACTTGTAATAACCAGAAGGATATCCACTTTGGACACTTTATGAATTGGGTCTACTTTTAACACATTAAAATTCTTTTCACTGTTGAGTGCCATTTCTTCACCACCTTTTTGTTGCTACTTCCCAAAAAAAACAAAAAACAAAAAAAAAAAAACACTTTTTCTGTCTATTTTTTACATACACTTGATTTATTGTTTTTTTCTTTTAGAGAATTTTTGAATTGTGGACTTGTATGAACTGGTTTTTATAACTGATGGGCACCAGACACTTTATGATCATGGCTTATATTTATAAATTTGTACAGGTTGATGGTTCTTATTTCTGGTTTTATAATTGATAGACACCTTATGGTCATGGTTCATACTCATTTATATATTTGTACAGATTGAGGTTTCGCATTCCTTCATAAAAGTTTACTAGACAGCACCATTCCTTCTTTTGTCTATCTATCTCATGCCCCTAAAAAAGGAATTGCAGGAAGGCAGCAGTCTCACACACTAAGGTATATCCTGAGCGCGGAAATATACATCTAACTTTTCAAGTATGACAACGTGTTGGTTATTAAAAAGAAATAAAAACAAACACACACACACACACACACACACAAACAAGACTTTACAATCACATTCAAACTCATGTTAAATAGGAGTCAGTACACACCTGTCATCATTTAAAGTGCCTCCGATTAACCCCAAATAAAGTTCAGCTGTTCTAGTAGCTCTTTCCTGACATTTTCTTAGTCACGTCCTACAGCAAAAGCCATGGTCCAAAGAGCTCTTCCAAAGCATCAGAGGGATCTCATTGTCAAAAGGTATCAGTCAGTAGAAGGGTACAAAAGGAATTTCCAAGGCATTAGATATACCATGGAACACAGTAAAGACAGTCATCATCAAGTGGAGAAAATATGGCACAGCAGTGACATTACCAAGAACTGGACGTGCCTCCAAAATTGATGAAAGGACGAGAAGAAAACTGGTCAGGGAGGCTGCCAAGACGCCTACAGCAACATTAAAGGAGCTGCAGGAATATCTGGCAACTTCTGGATGTGTGGTACATGTGACAACAATCTCACGTATTCTTTATATGTCTGGACTATGGGGTAGAGTGGCAAGATCCAAGCCCGGCTAAATTTTGCAAAAACACATTTGAAGTCTCCCAAAAGCATGTGGGAAAATGTGTTCTGGTCTGATGAAACCAATGTTGAACTTTTTGGCCATAATCCCAAAAGATACGTTTGGCGCAAAAACACTGTATACCACCAAAAGAAAACCATACTCACAGTAAAGCATGTTGGTGGCAGCATCATGCTTTGGGGCTGTTTTTCGTCAGTTGGAACAGGGGCCTTAGTCAAGGTAGAGGGAATTATAAACAGTTTCAAATACCTTCAGGCTTCTGCTAGAAAGCTGAAAAAGAGGAACTTCATCTTTAAGCATGACAATGACCCAAAGCATACATCCAAATCAACAAAGGAATGGCTTCACCAGAAGAAAATGAAAGTTTTGGAAGGCCCAGCCAGAGCCCAGACCTGAATCCAATTGAAAATCTGTGGGGTGATCTGAAAAGGGCTGTGCACAGGAGATGCATGAAGAGTGGGCAAATATTGCCAAGTGAAGATCTGCCAAAAAGACCCAAAAGACTGAGTGGTGTAATTAAATCAAAAGGTGCTTCAACAAAAGTATTAGTTTAAGGGTGTGCACACTTATGCAACCATATTTTTTTAAAATTTTTACTTCCCTTCACCTAAAAGATTTCAATTTGTTGTTCAACTGAGTTGTACAGTTTATGTCACATAAAACTATGGAAAAAGTTCTGAAGTGATTTATCTTTGTCTCTTTTTTTTTACATCAAAGAAACCTGACATTTAACAGGAGTGTGTAGACTTTTTATATCCACTGTATATGGAAGCCAAAAAGCCAGGTATCTAGCATTTTCAGGAGGTGGTCAGTAATGACAAACTCCATACTTCTCTCAATTCAGGTTTTCCTTAAATCACATAGAAAGAAAATAAAGATTTACACATAGTCTAAGTTCTCAATGAGTTCTGTTGACCACAGTTTCATAAATGATGCTAAGTGATCCATGTATTTACTATACAGGTTACCACTAATAAAACTGGGCAATGTTGCCTGCGAACTGTTCAAATTATTATGTTTTATACAGAGCATAAAAGTAGGGGGGAGTTAACAATTGTATATATGCATCCCGTTTATGTACCAAATATATTGTTACTACTTGCCCTAAACATCCCGATTACATAATTGCAGACAGACATTTGGCTGGACATACAAATTTCTCCTTAATGAATCATTATGCAAAGCAGGGGTCTCCAAACGCTCTAAACAAGGGGCCAGTTTACTGTTCATCAGACATAAGGGGGGCCGGACTGTGGCCATTGGGAGTAGAAAAGGTCCCGATGTCAGTGAGGAAAATAAAATGTCCCATCATTGGTGTCAGTGGGACAAATTGTGCGCTTTTACAGGTGTTAGTGGGGAGGGGATTATGCCCCATTGTTGGTGTCATTGGGAGTACTCATGCACATCATTGGTGTCATTGGGAGGAATTGTGCCCCATCATTGGTGCCAGTGGGAGGATTCATGCCCTATCATTGGTGTCATTGGGAAGAATTATGCACCTTTAGTGGTGTTAGTGAGGAGGGACTTATGCCCCATTGTTGGTGTCATTGGGAAGATTTGTGCACATAATTGGTGTCATTGGGAGGAATTGTACCCCATCATTGTTGTCATTGGAAGGAATTGTGTGCCTTTACTGGTGTTAGTGGGGAGGGAATTATGCCTTATTGTTGGTGTCATTGGGAAGACTCATGCACATCATTGGTGTCATTGGGCCCAATTGTTGGTGTCATTTGGAGGAATTGTGCCCCATCATTGGCGTCATTGAGAGAAATGGTGTACCTTTACCGGTGTAAGTGGGGAGGAAATTATGCCCTATTGTTGGTATCAGTGGCAGAAGTCGTACCCCAAGGGCCAGACAAAAGCAAGCAAAGGGCCGCAGTTTGGAGACCACTGATGTAAAGCAACAAAATCACAAGATAGTGGAAAGAACTTCTCATGAGTCACAATTAAATTTACCTGTGCACACAGATCATAGCTGCAGTAGAAGAACAGTTTTGATGAAAAAAAGTGCATGGGTAAAAAACAAATATATTTTGGGTTTCCATTTCCAGAAAAACTAATGGAGTTGAAAATGCTTTGGGCAATGTTATGGTTCCCCACTTATGTACACTTCCAGAAAGGATATGGATTTGCATACACTGTTGTGGGAGGAATATTCTTTGTGTGATCACATCATTCCAAAACTATTTTTCCCCACTTGTCACAGTTTTTGGAACAGAAGACATTCGATGCTGAGCTAGCCCAGGACAGAATCCGTTCCTAAGGAAAGCAGCTGGGGTGGTGAAAGATTTTTGTTCTGGGCTGTCTTAGTATCTCATGTCTTTGTCCTGTTCCAAAAACAGTAAAAGTGAAAAAAGGGAATATGCTCATTCTGCTTCTAGACTTTTACACCTGATATTCAGGAAGTTCAGAGACCAAAAATTAAAACATCACGCATTGAAATCTTATGAAGCAATGAAGTAAACAGCCACAGGTTAAACCTTAAGCAAACTAAACGCCTTAGGAAATACAAACGTTTGAGGAGTATCCTGATTGTAGTGTAACCTCATAAAATGGAGGAAGGGGCAGGTTTGACACCAAACAGGTCTTTTTGGTGTATCAAATAAAATTTGATTTCTCATCACTTTACCACTCTATTAATATTGCCACATGATACCACTGGAACCTCTGCCACACCAGCATTTGACTGGTTTTTGATGCACCATTTAGAAATTTAAAATGAATGACTGCTATAGGTATTAAGTAAGTCTAATATGATTACTTGGGCCCCTAGTCATAAAAGTAGGGATTAAAAAAAAATAATAAAAAAATTCAAAGACTTGTGAGGCTACTTAAAGTGGTTGTAAACTCTGTACTACCACTTTTACCTACAGGTAAGCCTATAATAAGGCTTACCTGTAGGTATCGGGAATATCTCCTAAACGTGCACAGTTTAGGATATATTCACTGTATACACTTGCGCCGATGTCATCAGCGCCTGTGCACAGAATAAACAGCCCACTGGTGCCATGACTGGTGGCTCCCGAGCGCATGCGTAGAAGTGATGCTATCGCTGTTACGGCCAATCACAGATGTCAGCCATGTAGTGGGGTGCCGGCGTTGATCCACGACATCGTTCTAAGGTAAGCATTTCATAATGAGCTAGTATGCAATGCATACCAGCTCATTATGCCTTTGTCTTGCAGTTTTGTTTTTTTTTGAGGTTTACAACCGTTTTAACCTCAGAATGTTGAAGATGTGAATGGTGAGAATTGATCGTAAACCAGATACCCTGAAATGCACTGGCTACTGTTCAGATTTCCCCCCTGACTTTTATGGGAATAACATTGAATCTGGACATCTTAGCACTGATGTGGTGCTCTGGTTTCAATTTTTGTTACATTACACTACAAGCCAAGGAGACTGAAGATCCTCTGGAATGTAGAAGCTGCCTGCCCAGGAACCAGATCATTTACATCAACACTTTAAGATAATACCTATTTTTCCACTTTTCTCAACCGTAAAGCAGGGCAGGCACATACAACAAATTACTCTAATCATCTGGTTTAGGAGTTTAGATCTTTTTCATATTAGTAGCCTTTGCAGCTGCAGAAACTGAGATAATGTGTTAATATGTTGCATGTATAGCTATTAAAGTGTTACTAAACCCACAACAGTAAAATCAGTCTGTATATGCAGAATAGCATGCTTGTTATACTCACTGTGGAACTTAAGGGGATAATCCTCTGCACTGTGCAAAAAGGCTCTTTGATCTTGTATGGCCAGATACTTCCTTCTTGCACTGTCTATCTGTGTAATGCCATACTACACGCAGGCAGTGTGGCAAGTTTGCACATGCTCTGTTCGGTCTCTTATGCGGTGTTGGAGATTTCCTGTTTCAGTTGAATTTTTCAGGTCACATGGTATTTACATCACACATGTGGGCGGGTATACAGCATCAAAATGACAGCCCAGTCCCTCCCCCCTCCTACATGCCCAGTAACTAAAAAAAGAACACAGTGGGTGGGATATCACATGTTGATTCATGGAAGATCCGCCTCCCATAAAAGCACATGAACACAGGCTGAAGTGGATTTCTAGAAGCAGTGATTGTTTATTTGTGAACTGGGCATGTCATTAGCAAAGCACCAATTAGCTCTGGTATATAGCAGCAGTATTTTAATATAAAACAAGATTTATATGCTGTGTGCACTGTGGGGGGGGGGATTAATTGTTTTTATATTGCTGGGTTTAGTAACACTTTCACTGTAGAATAATAATCATCATTAAAAGCCTGTCATTCAAGACCGATTCTAGAAAAGCCTCCTTGAGATTATTGGATTGAGATTAGACCACCAATGCTGTATCATATTTGACAGTATGTACATGAGATGCATGGTTGTATATGGATTTCTATGGCTTTTTATGTCATTTTTTTTTTATTTCGTACATTAAAAAAAAAAAAAAAGAAAAAAAAAGGAAAACAGATTATACAATAAAAAAACAGAGGAATGAATCGTAATACAGCAGGGACACGGAGCAATAAAAACTTAGCAAAGACTCTATACTATCCAAAATATAAGAAATGTCTTTATATACACCAAAAGAAGCCAAGAGTGTACTAAAACTGGTAAGGCTTAAAGAGTATGATCCTGCCACCTAGGGACCATATCACATATTACACTGCAAGTAATTGAGCCTAGTATCAAGCCATGTATGCTCCTGCCTCTGTGCACCCTTTAAGTACCAGAGCAATTGTTGCATTTCCAGTATAAACCTTTTGATTCGGTAATAATATTTCCATTACTTATGATACCAAACTTGTATAAGAGAGACCTTCTTTTGGCCGTAATGTCTTGCAAATATTGGTTTATTCTCTATATACAAAAAAAAACTTGTTTTAAAGCAACTTTTTTGCAGCTAAAAAGATTTTTTTTCATTCTGTGATTTGCCCAAATATTTATTGACAATAACTGTTTTACACAGGCAGAGCAAGCCCCATGCAGAAAGAAAGCCCTGGGTGCATGAGGTATTGGCAAGGATTCTGGAAGAATTGTCTTCTTCTTGAATATATGTCTCAAATACCCAAGGGTCTTTAACGACTTCAATACTGGGCACTTAAACCCCCTTCCTTCCCGGACCAATTTTCAGCTTTCAGCGCTGTTGCAGCTTGAATGACAATTGCGTGGTCATGCGACACTGTACCCATATGAATTTTTTATCATTTTTTTCACACAAATAGAGCTTTCTTTTGGTGGTATTTAATCACCCCTGGGTTTTTTATTTTTTGTGCTATAAATTAAAAAAAGACTGAAAATTTTCAAAAACAATGCATTTTTCTTCGTTTCGGTTATAAAATTTTGCAAATAAGTAATTTCTCTTCATAAATTTTGACCAAAAATGATACTGCTACATTTCTTTGGTAAAAATAACCCAAATCGGAGTTTATTTGGTGTTGGCGGACAGACAGATGTGACGGGGACTGTGACAGATCTGACGGGGACATACAGATGTTTGGGGACTGACAGATGTTTTGTGTATGGTGACAGATGTGATTGGGGACATACAGATGTTTTGGGGACTGTTTTATGGGGACACTTATGTGTATGGGGACAGGGGTATCAGTGTGCTTGGTGCACTGTGTGGGGGGGCGATCTGTGACAGCTTTCTGCATGAAATCCTCATCATGCAGAGAGCTGTCACATAGCTGCAGCTCCCCCCCTCCCCCGCACTGAGCTATCACTGAGCTCGGCGGGGGGAGAACTGTCAGAGACGTTCGTCTCTGTTTACAGTGTGACGGCTGTGATTGGACACAGCCGTCACATGATCGGGAGGGCCAGTCACTGCGCCCGTATCCCGATTTCTGCGCAGCTGGATCCTGTGATCATAATCATCACAGGATCCAGCAGCAGAGCGCCGCTTGGCCGCTCTGCGAGCTCCTGTTCTGCAGGATGTGTATACACGTCCTGTCAGAACGGGGAAGCTCCCACCCGGCCGTATATATACAGTGGCCGGGTGGGAGGTGGTTAACTGGTCGAAAAAATATATACAGTATTTCACACTTTTTTTTCACGTTTGTTGCCAGTGGTTTAGACATTAAATGGCTGTGTGTGGAGTTATTTTGAGGGGACAGAAAATTTACATGGTTATACAAGCTGTACGCTCACTACTTTACATTGCAGCAAAGTGTCATTTCTTCAGTGTCGTCACATGAAAAGATATAACAAAAGATTTACAAATTTATGTGAGGGGTGTACTCGCTTTTGTGAGATACTGTACATATAGTGGCCTTATTACAAAGCAGAGGGGGTAGGAAAGGAGGGAGCACCCAATATCCAATGAAATGCACAGAGGGCATAATTTGTAATCATTTAATGAAAGTTCAAAAAATGGTCTAGCCAATGTGTTTCGGGGGAAGAGACACCCCCCTTCTTCAGGGCTGCTACTGTTTGTAGATGGCGAGTGAAGAAAATCCCATACGGGTGTGTCCAATATCAGAATTGCTCAATGATCACTGCCGCTGCAACACAGCGATCGTTGAGCAATTCTGATATTTCAGACACACCCGTATGGGATTTTCTTTGCTCATCATCTATAAACAGTAGCAGTCCTGAGGGGAAGGGGGGGGGGGGGGGGGGG
>BLSH010494110.1:554167-566198 GCA_018402905.1 Glandirana rugosa
CAATCGATACCTCGGTGATGAACGTCACTAATCTTTAGTAGTTCTTTATTTTCCCAAGCTTTAACTCTTTCTCCTTGTATTCCACCGTCGCATGCGTCTGCTAAATAATTATATATAATCATCCGGGTCCCATACTAGTTGCTGTTATTTTTACTCCCAGATAATTTATTTCCTCTGTGCTCCATTTAAAGGGGAAATCTCTCTGGAGTTCCCTCCTCTCCCGAGTCCCAACGTTCATCGCCAGAACCTCTGACTTGCAGCGATTTATTTTGAAATTTGATATTTCTCCATATTTCCCAATCGTTTCCAGTAATTTAGGGATCGTTTCCTCCGGCCTACTAATATATATTAATAAATCGTCTGCGTACGCTGCCACCTTATGTTCCTCTTTCTCAATTTCGAACCCTTTTATTTCTTGATGATTTCTAATCACTGCAAGTAGTGGCTCCATAGCTAACACGAATAGGACTGGGGACAGGGGGCATCCCTGTCTTGTCCCGTTTTGCATTTCAAAGGGACACGATAGTTCCCCATTTATCCTAACCCTCGCCTTCGGGTTCTCGTAGAGCGCCCTAATCCAATTTCTCATCTTACTTCCCAGGCCCATGGTCTTCAGCGTCTGGAACATGAAGTCCCAGTCTACTCTGTCAAAAGCCTTTTCGGCATCTATCGACAAGAGTAGACTGGGACTTCCCTCTCTTCTTCTTTCCTGGAGTAGCAGAAGTGTTCTTATTCCATTATCTCTTCCTTCCCTCCCGGGGACAAAACCCACTTGGTCCTCTTTTATAATATCTTTTATCACCCTTTTCAATCTGGTTGCCAAAATTTTTGAAAAAAGCTTTGTGTCCGCATTCAATAAGGATATAGGTCTATAGCTAGAACAGACCTGCTGTCCTTCCCCTCCTTCGGAATCACTGTAATGGTAGCCGTCAGTGATTCACTTCTAATACCCCAACTACTTCCTATTCCATTCATGTATTTCTTCATAATTGGAATTAATATTTCTTTGAATTTTTTATAATACCCTATAGTGAAACCGTCCGGTCCCGGACTCTTCCCTTGGGCCATATCTTTCATCGCTGCCTCTATCTCCTCCGTAGATATCTCACCCTCCATTTCTTCTGCCTCCTCCCTGTCAATTCGTGGCAACTCTGCTAATTTAAGGAATTCGTGGGTTTTTTTTCTACTCTGGTTTTTTTTTTTTTCTTCTTCTTGGGGGTCAATCTGTCCTTTCCTTACCGAGTATAATTTACTATAATACTCCCGGAAAGTGTCTGCTCTCTCCTCTGTCTTATATCTAATCTTTCCTGACTCCGTGTGGATTTTCTCAATGTAGTTTCGGGATTTTTTCTTCTTTAATATCCTGGCCAAGTGTTTCCCTACTTTATCTCCCTCTAGATACTTCTCTTTTTTAATATTATATGTGAGTCGGTTCTCCTGTTCTATTAGGTCTTTTAGTTCCTCTCGTTTCTCCATTAGTCTTTTTAGTACTTCCTCTTTCATCCCTCTTTTTTTATGTTCCTGTTCTAATTCATATATTCTCTTTATTAACTCCTCCTTTTCCTTCCCCCTTTCCTTTTTTTTCTTTTTTTCTACAGCTATCAATACCCCTCTTATATAGGCTTTATGTGCCTCCCATACTATTGGGTCTGGAATCTCTTCTGAGGTGTTTATCTCGAAAAACCTGACCAGTTCTAACTTTATTCGTCTCACTGTATCTTCCTCATTAAGCAGCTCTTCGTTTAATCTCCAGCCCTTCTCCTTTCTCATATCTTCCCCTATATCTATCTCCAGGGTCACAGGCGCATGGTCAGATATTGTAGTTGTTTCTATGTTTGTTACCTTCACTCTCTCTAATTCCCTATGTTCCACTAGGATGTAATCGATCCTTGAGTACGTCCCGTGCACAGGGGAGAAAAAGGTATAATCTTTCTTTCGGGTGCCACGCCCTCCATACGTCTATCAGCTGGTTCTGAAACATCTTTCTCTTAATTCGTCCTCTTATTTTGTTTGAAATCCCCTGTGCACGGGACGTACTGTCCCAGGCTTGATCTAGCCCGAAATTAAAGTCCCCTGCCACAATTACCACCCCTTCTTTAAAGCCCTCCAGTTTTCCCAGGAGCCTACATAAGTATCCTGCCGGGTCTTTGTTGGGACAATATATGTTGGCCAGTGTACACTTTTTATTATCTAGGCTACCTTTCAAAAAGATAAACCTTCCATCTGTGTCTGTCAATCTTTCCTTTATTACAAACTGTACTCTCCTTGAGAACCCTATCGCTACCCCTTTTGCTCTTTTTGATTGAGAATCCCCCTGGAACCATAGTGGGTATCTCTGGGAGTAAATTCTAGTTTTCTCATCATTCGATAAGTGGGTCTCCTGGAAAAACACTATTTCTGCCCTGTGACGGTCTACCTCCTGCAGAATTTTTTGCCTCTTTCCAGGGCTCCTCAGCCCCCGGACATTATATGTTATAATCTTTACCATCTTCTCTCCACTTAACGTTTTGTTTATGATTGGGTACCAAGACTGGAAGCCCGGGCGATTCACTTACGCCCTTTCTACTCTGTCTCTTTCCTTCTTGGAAGACCTGAACCCTCCCTTTCCCTCCCCCGTCCCTTCCCTTGTGGTGCTTTCTGGTCTACCCCCGACCTTCCACCCTGGTGGGTAGGGGATGCTCCCATCTCCCTCCCTCCTGGTTGCCCCCAGAGTGGAGCTCCTATTCGGTGCTGATACAGGTTCTTAATCTCCCCTTGTCATGGGGGTACCTCCTTCGCACCTCCAGACCCGCAGAGTCGTCCGCCCTCCCGCCCCCCTCCCCCCTTCCTCCCCCCCAGCCTCCAAACCCCCTCCGACATCTTTCTACAGGACTCGCTTCCATTGCCAGTCTTCGTTTGTTGATATTTGCTCTTCCCCAGTCCTCCATCCTGGCATGTCAGGTATGGATAGACTCAGTTTCCTGCAGAATCCCTCTGTCTCCTCTGGGAACCTCAATTTTGCTGATCTACCCTCCTTTTTACCTATCAGGCATGCCGGGAAGCCCCATGAGTATTGGGCCCCTTGCTGTTTCAATTGTTCCAATAATGGTTTGAGTGCCTTTCTCCTAAGGAGTGTTTCTCTAGCCAGATCTGCAAATATTTTAATTTCAGCTTTTTCCAACATTATTTTATGTCCTGTCCTCATTTTCTGCCATATCTCCTTTATCCTTGTAGTTATGGAAGCGGGCGATTACATCTCTCGGTATGTCCTTTCCTAGGTTACTGGGTTTCGGAACCCTATGTACCCTCTCCAGTTTAACCCTTGCTGTGTCTCCTTTCCCCAGCAAAGGGGCAAACATTGTATCCATACTCTTTTGTAATTCCTCCCCGGGTACAGTCTCCGGGATCCCTCTTATCCTAAGATTTTTCCTCCTATTACGATTCTCTTGATCTTCTATTCTATACCGTATCTCCCGCTGCTCCCTTTGGGTCTGTATTTCTCTTTCTTGGGTCTCTTTTTCCTCTGTCTCCTCTACCCTTTTTAGCATCTGACTGAGGTCTTCTCGGATGTTTGTCATTTCCCCTTTAAGAGATGATTCCAACCGCATAAACATTTCTGCTATTTCCGTTTTAGTGGGCATCTGGCTCCCTACTTGTTCTTCTTCCATTATTGTGTGTGGTAGATCTTTCCTTCCTTGGCCCTCTGTACTTAACCCAGTTGAGCATCTATTTTGTGGTGTTTTAGTACTTGCACTTGTGTCTGTTTAGATTTTGTCCCGGATTGTTTCAATGGGCTTATTTGATCTCTACCTTGTACCATAACGTTTTTAATAGTGCCCGGGCTTGCGCTCACCTTCGGTGGGTTCCCCCCTGCGCTCTTTGTTACTTTGCCCATTTGGTCTCCTAGATTTCTTACTGTGTTTCGTATTTTAAATGCGCAGATCTCTCTTCTAATGCTTTGTCTATCTCCTTGACCATATCTTGACCTCGTAGGGCTCCCAGGGTTTCTGTCCCGATTGTACCCTCCGGGTATTACCCACCGTACCAGTATACGGTCTCAGCTTGGGCCTGAGGGAGTAGGGTCCAATGTCGTCCACTTCTCCCCTCTTCAGGGGGCTGCCATATACCGTGGTTCTGGGGGGGGGGTACACAGGGAACAGGTGGCGTGGGTGGTATTTACGCCTCCTTCGTCTCCCTTTCTGTTACTTTTGCTGTTAAAGTTCTTATTAAGGTTCTCCCCCTCTATCCAGTCTCTCTCACCTTCTCTCCTGGGGCGGTCTTTTCTCCTTGCCCAGTTGGTAACTGTCAATTGGTGGCTGTCACACTTCCCCTCTTTTCCCCCCCACTTACCGCCTCCAGCAGTCCACCCGCCTACCGTCCGTTTTGCTTCTCCCGGGTCACTCCTGCTGCTCGGAGGTGTCTCTCTCAGCTACCGCTGCTACATCCGCGGGTTCGCTACACCTCCGGCGGGCCGCGTCTTTGGAGTCAGTACCGCGTCTTCTCCTGAGTGCTCTCCTCCTCGCAGCTTTTCTCTTTGGCTGTGGGTTGTGCGGGGTGTCCCCGCCACGATGGTTGGTTCGGAGAGCCGGAGGGGGATGTCGGATGCTGGTCCCTCTGACCGCGGGGTCTTGGGCTGTTCCTCTATGCCCCGTGCCTTAGTCGGGGGTCCGATGCGGGGTGAAGGAGTTAGGGGAAGATGCTCAGGCTACCGACTCCATATGCCGGTTGCCTGCGCGCTGGGACGTTCACGGGGCGGACTACTCTGCGAGCCGTGTGCTAGGAGATCACGCCAGCACCATCTTGGACTCCTCCTGCCCGGCTTTGGAACTATAAACAGGTTCAAGTAGAAACCTGTGCCCCTCTCCGCTGCTGGCACCTCCATAATTACACCTTGCAAGCTCAAGTGTCTTAGCACCTGGAACCGCCCCCTCTTTACAAGATCCATGGGCACCCTATATCTTAGAAACCTCAGAGGGGGCCAGGCCTCAAACTCCAGCTTGTAGCCTTGAGACACTAGGGAGAATACCCCACCTGTCCCGAATGAGCGCTTCCCATACACCTGCAAAGTGTAACAGCCTTCCCGACTGAGTGGGGGTGCCCCTTCACAAGGAACACTTGGCGCCAGGCTTGGAGGGTCTTTGGGTCCAAGGCTTCTTTGGTCCCTGCCCCTGCCGTTTTCCCCTGGAACCAGGTCCTTGGGGCAGTCAAGACTGCCTAGAGCCTGTAAATCCCAAGGAACCAGAAGATGAAGGCTTAAAGCAGGGTTTCTCAACCCTGTCCTCAAGTACCCCCAACAGGCCATGTTTGCAGGTTTTCCTTTATCTTGCACAGGTGCTTTCAATCAGAGTCAATGGCTTGGTATTTTGGGCAGCTATTTTATCTAAGAGAAATTCCCAAAACATGGCCTGTTGGGAGTACTTGAGGACAGGGTTGAGAACCACTGGCCTAAAAGGAAGGCCGCTTATCCGACTTTCACCGGCAGGAGCGTGCTCTTACCTCCAGAAATCTTCTGGATATACTTGTCAAGGTCTTCCCTAACAGGCACTCGCCATGAAAGGAAAACCCTGCCAGCAACCTTTTACAGGGAAGCTTAGCTGACCAGCTCTTTAGCCACAAAACCTGCGCATATGCACAGATAAGAGAGTCACTTAAGAGCATCCACAGCAAAACATTAGGCCTGAGGTAAATCCAGAGGCTCCTCCTCAAGATTCTCCTCTCTACCGGGTTGCCCATCCTGATCTTTTAAGGCCTGGCACACACCAATCGCCGCAACAGCAGGCTGAATGGCGGAACCTGCCAAGGCGAAGGAGGCCTTTAATGAGGACTCCAGCTTCCTATCTGCAGGATACGTAAACCCCTGCGTGCTATCCACTGGGCAGATTAAGGTTTTACTAAGGGAAGAAACTGCCACATTGACAATTGGTACCCCCCACCTTTTCAAAAACGTTTCCTCCATAGGGGATATCAAAGAAAACCTCTTGGTAGGAATAAATAATCTCTCTGGGTGCTCTCAGTCCGAATACACCACCTCCTGAAGAAGGGGGTGAAAGGGAAACACTTGGGTGCCCTGAGGGGGTTTTAATGACCCAAGGGAGGGGTAAGAAGTCTCAGGAACCTCCACTGGGGGTAGCCTGAAAGCTGTACGTACCTTGCGTGTCAGCGCATGGACGAGCAGCTTCTGTGACTGAGAAACTGATGACTCCTGGTCCTCCACCGACCCATCTGAAGCAGATCCCTCTGCCTGTACCTCAGCCAGCTCATCCACCACTACCTCTTCCTCCTCCTCCATCCATTCCTGCTACAGCACAGGAGGGTCAGGGGATGGAGATCTGCCACGCTTCTTGTTACCCTGTGCAACAGATGCAATCATCCCAGCAATCTTGCTTTCTAAGCCTGCTAGTGTTGATGACAGGTCCTCCTTAGTTACATAAGCCAAGGAGGAAGATGATGCAGTAGCTACAATACCAGACAAGTGTATTAGCTCAGACTGCCCGGTTGCCTCTGGTCTCTAAGGGGAGGCTATAGCAGCAGGGACCTGACTAGCCCCGTCTGAGGCTGCTGGTGAAACCCCCAGGCCCCTAGGTGCAGCACTCTCCCCACTGTGCTTCCTGGAAGCCATGGCTTGCTTTGGTGCACTAGCTCCTTCAAGCCTACGTCCCAGCACTGCCTCCTGCTCTGCCTGACCGGCAGCTGCCCCCACCACCGGACTCGCGTGCCCCCAGAAGGAATAGCCTGCTCTGTGTCCCGAGCCCACCGACAGCCGACTGTATGCAATGTTGAGAAACCACCATGCTGAATGCAGGAGACTCCCTGGCAACACTGGGCATGCGCGGCACCGCCACGTGCACGCGAATAGCGCGCGCTGCTGAGGAACGCCCATTAAGCTCTGTATAGAGCAGAAACCAGAGATGTGGCCTGGACACAGCTCCCCCAGTGGATACCTGAGGGAGCACAAACACTACCTCCCCCAGAAAGCATCCAGCCCCCCAGTGGAGACAAGGAATATGCAGGCCTTATAGGACAAAGCAGGAGACAAAGAGTCTTATTGCCCAAAGGGATTTACATACCATTCCCGCCGCAGGACCTGAAGCAAGCTGCAGGCCCAATCTTCAACCCTCATGGCGGGCTCTGTCACCAAGGACCGGGTACCCATTAGACGAGGGTCTACTCCCTTGTACAGCACCCTGCAGGCGTATCTTGGTTCCGGAGTCCCAGCCTTACCACTACGCAGGGTCCAGCACCACGTATGGTCGCACTACAGGCAAAACCTTGCAGTTTCTTCTGTCTTCTTGGTGAGGCTCAGGTACCATTTATCTTAGCCAATAGCTATTTGAGATCCGATTAGAGAAGCTGTCCCTGATTCACAAGAACCTGTGCGGGATGCAGCATGGAAGCTCACACTGAGCTCTAGAAGTGACCATCCACCTCTTCAGACACTGATGGAAAAAAAAAAACTGAGGTACTTCCTGTATGGGAGGGGTTATATAGGAAGGGGGGACGACTTCTCTGTTTTTTTATTTGCCAATATCCATTCACCTATAGGTGGTGTATAACCCAGTAAGTAATGATTATATAGCCTGCTCTGTGTCCCATGATGTACGAAAAAAAATACACCATCAATATCCATAATTTTACAATTTTCTTTGGCATTTCTTTATCATTTGGTATTTCTTTTTCTCAATATAGAAATATGTGAGCAAACACTATAGTAATATCTCAGATGTAACTTTTTACATGTTATTTTATGTTATTTACTGACATTACTGTAAATAGGAAATGTATCTATGCAGGAAAAAAAAATCTTTGTAAAAAAAGTACTAAAATGGACAATGGACTTTGAAGGTCTCGAGCAATTATTTTATACCAAGAAACTCTGTTTATAGGTTGAAACAGAATAAATCATTATTTTAAGGTAATCATGTCTGTCTTTGTGTGATAACACCATAGAGCAGGGATAAGCAATTAGCGGACCTCCAGCTGTTGCAAAACTACAAGTTCCATCATGCCTCTGGGTGTCATGCTTGTGGCTCAGCCTTGCTATGCCTCATGGGATTTGTAGTTCTGCAACATCCGGAGGTCCGCTAATTGCATATCCCTGCCATAGAGCAATTGTACACTTTGACCACATTCCTGGAAAAAAAAAGCCTAAAAAAGGAAAGGGAAAAAAAAAAAAAAAAAATATGAAGCCCAGAGCATACAATCAGGTATAGATTCAATGTGTATCTAGCATTACAGGTCCAGTCCAGAAAAACCTCATATTTATTTATTTTTTAAATACCAAAGATTTACAGCTAAAGTTCAATAGGTTTTTCTTTTTAAACCTGAACTCCAGCTTCGAATACACTTTACATGCCAAGCTGGCCCAAACAAAACAATGTCCCTCACTAACATTTAAGGCTGCTGGATGTGCTGTATAAACTATATGCAGCTGAGGCTATATACAGCATACTGCACTGTGTTCCAGATTCAAGCCCAGACTTCCTGTCTCATACACGGGACACAGTAGAGTCTATCTGATCAGTACTCAGCAATTCAGAGAAAGCGATGTATTCTAACAATGAACACAAAGCTTCATCTGGCTGGATCAGAGGTTGTGACAGAGGTTATTGAGGAATATAGTTCAATTGGGTCAAGTTGGCCCAAACGAAGTATGTAGAAATTGTTCAGTTACTCCTGAAAGGAGCTGCACTCTTTTCAGCTAGTGCTAGGCGGTGCTGTGCGCTCTAAAACAGTCAGTCCCCCACCACCTGGATACAGACCCCAGCTATAATCTTCTGGTGCTGCAGGGTTAATAAGTTATTATGAGCGGCCACCCTATCCATCTTTGTGCTTCATTCATAGAACCTGTACTATTGATTCACACAATGAGAAGCGCTCTGATTGGAAGACGGACGGATTAATGAAAGGATTTTTATTGCAGGAACAGATTGTATGGCTTCTATAAGCCGAGAAGGTGGGGGGGGAAAAAAACGGCAGACCTAATTGGCACTTTTGAGGAGTGCCTGTGACAAGTGCAGTCGATCATATCCACCCCTACAGCACCAGACGATCACAGCTGTAGGAGGTATCCAGGGGGCAGGGGACTGAAGATTTCAATAAACAGATCAACCACCAGTACACGTGACACTTTTCATTCATGTAAGTACTGTCCCTGGTACAAATTAAAAAAATAAATGACTAACACACACACAAACTGTGGGCGGCGTGCCTGACTTCCTGTATGCAAGCATCTTCTCCTCGGAGCTCTGGACCGCAGCCTGATCCTACAGCATCTTGCAGCAGCTACAAGCGCCCAAATCACACCCATTATCACCCAGATTGTTACCTGAAGACCCAGGGTAAGTGGCTATGGCAAAATACGGGCCGACAGTACCGCCAACACCGGCAGAAAGGCATTCCCGTTTTGCCCATGCAGATGGCAAAGATGGCGCCTGGACCACGCGGGAGGCACAGGGACCTCCACCTGCCAACGATCAGCTCTGGGCAGAGGGAGAAGCGGAATGGATGGAAGCCATAGATCCTTTGGCTGCACCAGTGGCATCATCAATCATCATTCACAGCATCTACCCATGGAACTGCCGGCTCTCAGGTAAGGGAGCCCACACTGGCCCAGATCCTGGACACCATTAAGTCCTGCCATGCCTCCCTATCCTACCCTGAGGGTAGATCTTGCAATTTTAAAAGTATGATGTGCGCAAAATTAGCAAAAAAGGGTGACCAACACTGAACAGCGTATAAGTGCAGTGGAGGATGATCTTAATCCCTTCATGGTCACAGTGAGAGATGTGGCGGCGGACCACAAGTCCCAGGAGGCCAAACTCAGGGACATGGAGGATAGGCTCCGAAGGAACAATCTCAGATTCCTAGGCTTCCCAGAGGGCTCAGAGGGTAAACAACCGGAGGATTTCCTTCTTAACTGGCTAAAGCAAACAAACCTTTGGCAAAAGATTATTTTCATCTTTATTTGCGATTGAAAGAGCATCTTATTTCACTGATGGCCCCTCCATCAGGTAGTTTCCCCAGATCAATATTGGCACGCTCTCTCTGCGGCTTCTCTCTACTTCAAAGATAAAGAGACTATCCGTCACCATGCCAGAAACATGCCCGCACTGCTTTACAGCAATAATGTTACCATCTTTCCAGATTTTTCTGCTGCCACACAAAAGCAAAGGGCAGCATTTCAAAGTGTAAAGCAACATCTGCGCGAGCGCAGTCTTCCATATAGCATGTTGTATCCTGCAAGGCTCTGGGTAGTTCATAAAGGCAAGACCCAATTCTTCACTTCTCCCAGAGAAGCTAATCGCTGGCTGGAATCATTGGGGAGTACCTGATGCATAACAAGATCACTACTTCACTGCACTACTGCACTCTCTCCACACTAATAAAACTCTGGGTCTAGACGGATATCCAGTAGAGTGGTATTGGACTTATCAAGAATTCTTTGCACAAAAACTATTAGAAGTATATAATGATGCTTTTGACAAAGGTCTACTCCCTGCTTCCCTCAGAGAGGCTTTGATTGTTTTAATACCTAAGCCACACAAGGACCATAGGACTATATCGCTCATTAATGTTGACGCCAAAATACTTGCCAAGAGACTTAACAAGGTGATCGCTTCCATTATTCACCCAGACCAAACCAGTTTTATACCAATGCGATCAATTGCTATCAATCTACGCCGACTGTTCATGATTTTGCAATCTGCAGGAACCGAGCCAGACACAAGACATGTGGTGTCCCTAGATACGCACAAGGCCTTTGATTCTATCGAATGGCCTTATCTCATGGCAGTCCTTGTGCAGCTGGGCTTCGGCGCCAGATTCTAAGCATGGGTAAAATTAGTATATGCTGGTCCTTTGGGCTGCCTGATGGTGAATAATAGTATAATTGAGGCTTTTGAAATAAAACGTGGCACATGGCAGGGGTGCCCATTGTCGCTCCTGCTGTTTGCCATAGCTATAGAGCCATTGGCTGCTATGATTAGGGGGGGCCAGGAGATTAGGGGGATGTCAGGTGAATGACCTGGGAGGAGAAAACCTCCTTATACGCAGATGACCTGCTGTTATACTTGGCTGATGGTGGATCTTTAACCCGTGCCCTGGACTGGGTCTCTGGTTTTGGTAGATACTCCGAGTTTAAAGTTAATTGGAGTAAATCCATGGTCTTTGTTTAAGATCTTCAAAACAATACCGCGCTTCTGGAATTGAAATATGTGACAGCTGCAACAAAAATATAGTGCGATATTCCACCAAAGAAAAATTTTTTAAAAAAATGTTTGTTGCGCTAAACCTTAGTGATTAAACAACTCAGTGTGTATATCTGTATGACTGTTTACATGACATAAACATAATAATAATGCAAAAACTTAGTGCACAATGTTGTGATAAAAAATGAGAAAAAATAGTGAACAGAAATAAAAATAAAAATATAGTCCCAAAATATGTGAAGAGGTCAGCCGTGATTGGGAATATAAGCAAAAGATTGACACATCCAAAGTCCTAATAGAATCCAGAAAGGAGATCACTCCTACTTCCACCACCATAGATCGTGCAGGCACCTCCAGTGACAGGGAAGGGGTAAATATAAACCCTTACCAGAAGTAGAGACCCGCTATCGCTAGCAAAGGTCAATTCTCACATGCAGATATAGCCCTCTGCAGGGACCAAATGGTAGCAGCTCAATCCTCCTGGGACACCGGAATATTCCTCCCACCGCATCCACAGCAAGGTAGGGAGATCTGGACTACGAACCTCAGCAGCCTCTCACGCCATATGCCATAAAAAATAGGAACTTCATAGCGTAATACTGTAACGTTTTGTTTATTTAAGCATAAATTCTAAAACCAGGGTACTCACAATATTCGATACAATCTCTCGCATTTGGTCAATAAAACAGAATCTGCCAGCAGAATATCAGAACGCCCGTCCTCGCGGGATACAACATGTGGTGTGGTGACGTCAGTCGTCAACTCCGCCCTACATGTTTCGTGATAGGTCACGTGCCCCAGGAAGACGTGACCTATCACGAAACATGTAGGGCGGAGTTAACGAC
>BLSH010494110.1:590937-603199 GCA_018402905.1 Glandirana rugosa
CGATAGACGACATTACCATCTCCCATCAACATCAAGTAAATAAGTGCCTTGAGACACTCCTTTACTATGCAGTCGTAGGATTTATCCCCACATTGTACAATGGTTTCCACTTGAATAGGAAATTATACAAGTTCTAGATCAACACATCTCGTAAAGGACATCACCAAATGAAGGCGTACGAGACAAACCGTTTGTAAAAAAGGACACACGTCTAAGATATCTTATACGAGGGATAAATTGATGAAGGCCTGGCGGGTGGCGTGTAAATGACGCAGTCCTGCGGGGCCGAGACGCTTTGTTGAATGGACATGCAACAAAGAAAAGCAGGAGTGGGTCACCAGCGGCACGCATGCGCGCTCCAGACCCAGAAGAAGAAACAACGTACAGGTAAGTTGTTTCGCAGAGCCGGGGCGTCCTGACGCAGTAAATGTGCGGTGGGCGGTCCGGAAGTAGTTAAATAGGGAGCATATTCTATAGAATCTGCACACAGGAAAAAATGTTTGCCAAACAGAGCATGCGGAAGTAAACCACTACAGGAAATGCTCTACACAACTAGATCTTGAACATATTAAAGGATAAGTTCACCTTTGGTAACATGTTACACCCCTATTTAGGATGCTGACGTATCATTTCCTCACAGAGTTCCGTGAATAAATGAACTACAACTACCCTCTACCATTACAGCAGATAGCTTGTAGTTCTTAAAGAACTGCAAGGGCGCTGGCGAGTACTCTCGTAGTTCATTGATCTTCCTGATCTCCAGGAACGGTCTGCCCCTATTGAAGGTATAGGCAGAATGCTATACTAAGATTCTGCAGGAACCTGGCATTGCACCTGCAATCTGCCACTTGTGGTTGCAATGCTCTGCAGGCAAAAAAAATAAATAAATAATAAATGCACTTTTTTTACCTGCAAAATGATATGTATATATTTAAGGTGAATATAGCCATTAAGGAATATGACAGTTCCTCTTACCCGATCACGATTATTTCTCAGGAGAGACACATTGGCTGTTGGGAATGAGCACACGATTCCAGGCGGTGAGTCACAATCAGAGCTGAAGAAGGCAAAAAAATGCAAATAATAATTACAAAACTGCTTCCCTAAATATGGAGAGGTACATACAAACCATATAGAACGGAGTATCATTCCTGTCATATTTCCGTTGATTACTTGCCCTTTTTCGTAGCACATTCATAACTATGTACTCTACACAGGTCTCTGTTCTCTAAATTATCTGGTAAGAACTTGTCTTAGACATGACACAGGACAGCACCAGGTCATGTAATCTTCTGACAATTCTTTTGAAAAACAAAAAGGTTTCCTAAAGTTTATCTTTAGCCAAAAATGTTTTAGCCCTGCAAAGAATAGGGAAGTAGTAAACCCTTGTCAGGGTGTTCATACTTGGGATGTTTCTCTCTGGGAAATCCGTAGTTGTCACAGGAACAAGAAGGAACATTTTACAACAGGGACACCTGTTCCAGTGACAACCGTCTAACACAATTTCTTCTCACCTTGCAGTCATTTCCTATTACTTCCTCTTATGTCCGTGAGCTAGGAAGTGGAGAAGTCACCCCAACAGGACGCATACAGACAATAAAAAAAAAAAAGCCATTATAGCAGGTTTGTACTTGATGGGATGAAAGACTTCTCTTGGCCATTCTTTTCGAATTATTAATTTCAGGCAGAAAGGGAAATCAGCCAGAGAACTATGAATGCTATCCACCAAACACAGCAACTGTGTGCAATACAAGACTAGAAATTAGGGTTGCACCGCAACCACTTCTTTTTCAGTGAGTGCGAGTATTCATAATTTCGGTCACATACTCGCCGATACCGAGTACCAAAAATTTTGCGATGCAATTTGCGTCAACGCAAAAGAAAAGTTGGCGCAAATCACACTGCAAAGAATCACATGCGATTTGAACAGGAATGTGGTGCGATTTCCCCCACTGCTCGTGTGAGTGTGCCATCCAGAGGGCAGTTTAAAAAAAATGTTAGAACTCACAGTACATATCTGGCTAAATAATCTACATAAGTGTCCCAGTCTGCCAATGGTAGCAGATCAGGGCCGCTGGAGGAGAAGTTCCGGGACCCCGTAGGTATAGGGTGAAAGTGATGTCAGCTTGGGGACTGACTGCCTCTACAACTCATCCAGCGGCCCTGATTTGCTACCATTGGCGGACCGGGGCACCTATGTAGAAATTATTTGGCCAGATATATGTGTGAGTTCCAACAGGTTTGAACTGCCCGCTAGATGGCACTTTAATCCATTTCTGCGTGCGCTTGCGGTGGGAGAAATCGCTTGCGATTTGGACAGGAATCGGATCGCAGATTCCACTCAATTTACCTTAAGCCACTCCAACCAGATTGCACAGAACTCGTATATGAAACCAATGTGTCTGCTTCCTCTCTATCGGCTCACTGTGCCACCAATCAAATTCATACACACAGGATAGGTTTCATACTGCAGGCTTGCTATTAAAAATTGCTTTGCGCTGACACTTGCATGCTACAGGATAGGTTATGTGTGATAATGGAGCTTGCAGTGGGTGTTTGGGAATAACACATGTGCCGTACAATCAGATAAACAATGCAGCCACATTACACAGCCTGCTGCCGAAAGGAATTAGATGTGCATGAGTGCAACAATTGTATCTAAATTAAAACCCAAAATCCTATAAGATATATTGTATTTCCTGGATGAATCTCAAAGTTGAATTCTCATTATCAAACTTTGCAGATTGCCATTAACTTTTTAGATATCACAGTGCATAATGTGAAAGCATCTTTCCAAATGATAATTTAAAACAGTGGTTGGATAAAAATCAATGAATAAAAAAAATTCAAGCTCTGAAAACTGAGATTGATGCATTCACACAATTTCACAGTAACCATGAGATAAAATAAAGTTCATGAATATTCCTTTATCCCAATGTTTTGCAAATCTATGTACACTACAAACTGTATGATTGAATTGGTTCTGATTTCCCTGTTTTACTAACCTGACAGCTTATTATTCTAAATAGGAAACCTTCATTTTGTTTGCAAATATTAAAGATTCTAACTACCAGCAAGAATAAGTCCTTACATTTAAAGAGCACCTGTCATTTGAGATCCATCATGGCAGCGCCTGTTAATGGGTATCCACTCACCTGCTGCCGCCATGTCCCTCACCTTGCTGTGTCACTGCCACATCACCAGCCGTCCCATTAAAGTGAATGGGAGTGTCGGTGAGTCAACAGCGGGGCAGAGGAGGAGCCGCTGCGGGTCAGAGATGACAGTTGCTCTTTAAAAATGATGATTTAAATCAAGCCTTTTTATTAGGGATTTAAATCAAATCCACCCTGAGTATACAACCCAAAACCAAAAATGGAATATATTGCAGCTTAACAATCATTAGATGTGGTGGCTGCATTATTAGTTTTTCTTTAGGCTTTAATCCTTCTGTTTTCACCTGGTGATCTGGCCAGTAACACACCTTCTGCATTAGAGTGCCCACGATGTGGCTAAAGGAGCAACAGAGACACCTTTGGACAGCAGCATTATCAGTCTGGGGCAAGAGGAGTGTTAGATGTACTAGAAGATTTAAATACACTAACAAGTCCAAACTTCAACTAATACTTTTTAACTACTTCCCGACCACACGCGGCAGTCGGGATGCTGAGCGCGAATCGCCGTAAATAGACGGCGATCTGCAAATCAGCCACCAGGGGGCACCCGCCGCACTCCTGATGAGCGGCTACAGGGAAAGAACGGGGAACCGCCGAGGTAAACACGGCGGTTCCCCACTCTGTTAGTAGGGGCATGAGAGATCTACTGATCCCTGTCACTGGGATCAGCTAGATCTCTCATGCCCATGTTAGCCCAACCCCCCCCACAGTAAGAACACACCCAGGGAACACAGTTAACCCCTAGCTCCCCCCCCAGGTTAACCCCTTCACTGCCAATGACATTTATACAGTAATCAGTGGACATTTAAATTTCCGATCGCTGAATAAATGTCATTGGTCCCAAAAAAGTGTCAAAAATGTCCGACATGTCCGCTGCAATATCGCAGTACCGCTAAAAATCGCAGATCGCCGCCATTACTAGTAAAAAAAAAAAAAAACCCCAGAAATGAATTCTCACCATCTGTAAACGCGGCCACTTTTGCGCAAACCAGTCAAACGCCGATTGCAATTTTTTTTATCACAAATATGAGGAATTATATAAATCGGCCAGAAACTGTGAAAAAAAAAGTTTTTTTATATATATTTTTTTGGATTTAAATTTTAGCAAAAAGTAAGAAATTTGGGTTTTTTTGCGAAATGGTCGCTCTTCTTTTGTTTATAGCGGTGATCAGAAATGACGCAGTGGCGATCAAATACCACCAAAAGAAAGCTCTATTTGTGGGGAAAAAAGGACGCAAATTTTGTTTGGGTACAATGTCGCACGACCGCGCAATTGTCAGTTAAAGCGACGCAGCGCCGAATCGCAAAAAGTGCTCTGGTCCTAAAGCTGGAAAACCTTCCGGTTGGTAAGTGGTTAAGCAGTCACAGCAAACTGTTTTTTCCCCTTTTGGTATAAAGGGTTCAAATAAATAAACAAAAAGCTGATCATTTTAAGCACTACTGTCAGTGGCTTGTTTCAATCCCAACTGCTACATCAGCAGGACAGCTGGAAAAAAAAAAAAAACAAGACAGACTTGCTGGCTAGATAACCAAGTGAAAATAAATGAAAATCTAAGGTTCATGTTCTCATAGCCTACTTTGATCGCCGGCTGCAGCAAAATCGAGCCACGATTTTACCGCGAACAAAACGTTCCTATCCGGAACGTGATTCTTCTGCATTCAGGAGAGGGAGGTTGAGGAAGGTTGAAGCTCCCCCTAACCGCAGTATGGCCTAAACAATGTTAAAAGCCTATGTGTACATTAACACATAGGCTTTTATGGAGTTTGGGAGCTTTAGAGGGAAAAAAAAAAACAAAAACCAAAACTCCTAAACTCAAGTTTAAGAGCTGTAGTGTATATGAAGAATTAAAAAAAGAAAATGAATGCAGCCAACACATCTACAAATTGGTAAGCTGCAATATAATAAATATTTGCTTTTGGGTTTTTAACCTCTTTAATTTACTCTATTACTGATAAAATATGAAATGCTATTGTGCTCCTTTCAACTTCTGACAATCACTCATAAAGCAGAAAGAATAAAAGATAGGGGACGTTTATTAAAAAATGATCTCCAGGCAACCGCTAAATACACACATGAAATGTAAGGGTTGTTTTAGCTGCCAAAGGACTTGTATTTCTGTCAGTGCAGTCCTGAGATATGCTCAGTTCTGCCCCACAGCACAGCCCCATCTAGCAGAGAAGTCCTGATCTTTCGCTGTTCCAGTTTTACTTTCACTTACAGGTCCCCCACCTCGTGCCTGGACAGTGAAAGGAGAACCAGCAAACTGCTGAGCTCATCGCTTCTTCTCCCTCCCCCTCTCTGAGCTCTGCTGTACAGTGGACTACAAGCGGCTGATCTCAAATCAAATTCAGGTACCTACATTGCTTGCAATAAAATACAATTAATCATGTATTAATGATTATAAAGCTGCATAATTTGTGTTCATTAGATCTGCCTGGAGTTAAAGCATATGTTCACCTTTTGGGAAAAAATAATAAGGCCTCATACACACGGGCGTTTTTTGCAGACACGTTTTTTAGCGTTTTTTTGCAGCTCTCCATGTTATTCAATGGCCCCATAAAAACACTGATGTTTTTGAGCTGTAGAGGGCGCGGGCGTTAGTGAGCTGTAAATAGAAAGCGGGACCAGCGTGTTACGAGGCTGTAGCATTTTGGAGTTTATGACGCTAAGCCAGCAAAACGCTCACTAACGCCATACCGACGTTTTTGACGCCGGCGGTTTCAGGTTAAAAAAATAGCAGAGGACTGTTTTTTTAAAAAAACGCCTATTGACGCCGATGCTCACTAACGGGCATTAACGCCGATGCAAAACACAGAATAAAAGCGCTTATTTTTCCCTGACGTCGGGCACAACATTTCGCTTATTTTTTTTTCATATGCCCGTGTATATGAGGCCTAAATGCACATATTTTTGCAGGAAAAAAAATGTCCATGTATTATTTTTTCCCTAAAGGAGCCTAGAAAGCATTGCACCCATGATCATCAGGGGTGCAATGCCAGACTCCTGCAGACAAGCCCTGCAGCTTTCAGCCCGTACCTCCATACAGGCTGACTGTTTACAAGCTGCAGGGATTGTGAGTGAACTACGAGGCCGCTCATCAGTGACCTCGCAGTCCATTCAGAACAAGCCGTCAGCTGCAATGGATGATGGTAGTTGTAGTTCCTGCATTCACAGGAAACTATGAATGATGATACCACCACGTGAGTGGAGCCCTTGCACAGATGCGTTATTTTAAAAAAATAGTGACAGTGGGCACCGGGAAAAGATCCCTCACTTGCTGTCACAGTAAGGGGGGGGGGGGGGGGGAGGGGAAAGGCTGCAGCCGCTGGAACATGTTACATGTTCCACTATAAGCCATGGTTCACACCGGTGTGATTTGTCATGTGATTTGACAGTTCAAAAATCGAATGACAAGTCACAACCCATTGCCGGCAATGGAACCATTCAAATCGTTGCGACTCAGGTAGCAGCGACTTTGAAAAAGGTTCCTGCACTACTTTTTTGGGATTTCATTGCGACTTGCATATACTTCTGTTAATTGAAGTCGCAATGAAATCAGGGGTGCAAATCGCACTGATCTGCGTCTGTGAATTCATGCTGAAGTAGCACGATTTCAAAACCAAACCGGTGTGAGCCAGGCATTAACACAGGTGGGACATGCAACATGTTCCAAAAGGCGAACTTATCCTTTAACCACTTCAGCTCCAGAAGATTTTATCCCCTTCATGACCAGGCCATTTTTTGCTATTGGGCACTGCACTACTTTTTTTTTGCAATACAAACATAAAAAGACTGAAAATTTAGAGACACAAATAATAATATTTACTTTCTGCTATAAAATATATCCAATAAAAAAAAAATCAAATCTCTTCATACATTTCGGTCAAAATGTATTCTGCTACATGTCTTTGGTAAAAAAAAAAAACCCAATAGGTGTATATTGATTGGTTTGTCTGACAGTTATAGGGTCTACAAACTATGGGATATATAGTATACTTGAATTTTTATACTACTAATGGTGGTGATCAGTGACTTATAACGGGAATGCGATACTGCAGCAGGCAATCTGACACTGGGGCGGAACTGACTAACTGCCGCTGACATCACCAGTGACATTAATACAGTGATCAGTGCTAATAATATACAATGTCACTGTACTGACACTGGGTAGAAAGGGGTTAGCATCTAGGGTGAGCAAAGGGTTAAATGTGTGCTGTGTAAGATGTGCCGCTTTTATGAATGATCTTGTTGTTTTTTACCCCTGCTTAGCAAGGAAAATAAACAGCAAGATCCCTTGTTCGTGAACAGAGCTCTGTATTGTTTACAATTGCAGAGCTCTGTTCCATGAATCACTGAGCCAATCAGCGGGTGCCGGCAGCCAACCATTGACCGAGACCTGCAGATTGGCTTGTGCTTTAACTATACACAGCACAGCCTGGCCGGCAGGTGCCTGAATTACGTACTAGGTAGGTGATCCAGCACACTGAGGCCACTTTGCCGCAGTACTAGTATGTTAGGCGGTCAGCAAGCAATTAAAATTTAAAACCAAAGGTAAAACTGCAGACAAACACAAATAATAATGCCTAAAAATAATAAAATGTCTAAAGATAAAATCTATAAGGACAAAATACTATAAGGACACTTACCTATACTGATAGTGCACTGGGCTGGAGTATTTAACAGTTGGCATATAGGAATAGTAGAAGCTGCCATATAAAAACACAGACACCCAGAGAAGCAGGAGCAGGATACAGAACAATATTCCAGTCTGCAGAAGTAGTCTCCGTGCCCGCAGAAACATCAGTATACACATGTCTTCCATCCATAGCAGCAGAGGGGGTGATGATCCAGGAGACATGATGATGGGAGGGTAGTGATCACAGTGGCACAATAGCTGTCTGGCAATTGGTGTTCTAAATTTCTAATCTTTTCTAATTTCTAAGACGGCGTCATAAAACACAGGGCTGTGGCTTGCGGGGACTATGTCGATATTTTACACGTGGTTAAGCATAATAAACGAAATTGCAATAAGCAGTGACAGGCTCTATAGATGAGAAGTAGGTTCCTGTATGTAAGGAATGGCAAATTGTAAATGTATCATGCTATCCATAGGTCTAACAGGCTGTATAAATATCCATCACTCAGTTAAGCAAAGAAGAGGCTCAGAATGGAAGAAAATGGAGATTGTTCGTCTGTTCCTTTAAACACAACATGTCTGTAACACGCTTTGGATGGCTTTGAAAATCCTGCTGACATCAGAAATAATGTATGTTCTTCCGGTCACATTACATTTGAGTGGGGAAATTAAAAGTTATCTGTGGAGTATGCTGTACTGGGTGAAAGTGTACAAGTTTACTCAGGGAGGGGGAGAAATGCCGGGACCAGTGCTTTCAGGCCAAATGCAGTCTGTAGAAATGGGAACAAATATGTGACCATTAGTAACAGTTATCATGTGATGACAGAAGCTTATTTCAAACTACTAGATGGATCCTTCATCTTCATTCAGTCAAATTTTACATAGACATGCTACAATAAACGTAGGACATCAATATATGGAACAGCCCTTTTAAAGTAGAACAGTGGTTCTCAACTTCTGTCATCGGGACCCACAAACAGGCCAGGTTTGCAGGATAACTGAAATACATCACAGGTGATATCATTCGCTGCTCAGTGATTGCAGTATTCTAGTCTGCATCTCCCCAAGGTAATACTGAAAATCTGGCTTGTTGGTGGGTCCTGAGGAATGGAGTTAAGAACCTCTGAAGTAGAAGAAAAGCCTAATGCAAACCATATACCATTCGCTTTCTTTTGTTCATCCAAAGAAAATTAATGGATTCCCCCATACACACATTTGATGTGGATGGGGAAATCCCTCCCGTTGGAGGATTTCTACACCATCAGAATTCACTCATCAGCATGACTGGCTATAGCAGGTAGTACTGATCTAGGGAAAATTTTCTAACAGGCTGGTTGTACAGAAATCAAATGAGATCGACTTCTGTACAACCAGACTGCCCATAGGTAGATTTCACAGATGCTAAACCGGACAAATTTTGATCCATCTATGGTCATTTTTACAATAACTACTCTTAAAAACTAGGATATCAGTATTGGTGCCAATACCAAGCATTTATGCGAGTATCGGTACTTGCCCAAATGCTCCCGATACCAAAACCAATGCTTTGCGGTGTGATTTGCATCAATACAAAACAAATGGGCGGAAAACGCACTGCAAAGAATCAAATGCTTTTTGAACAGGAATGCGGTGCGATTCCTGTCTGAATCTTATGCTAGTGTGTTTGTGTATAGCAAAAGGATTAATGCGCCATCTAGTGGGTAGTTTAAAAAAAACATTACAACTCACAGTACATAGAGCGTGCATGCACAGGCCCCCAGGAAGTGCTCACAGGGCTAGGGGAGATGTAGAGGAGGTCCACCCCCAAGCTGACATCACTTCCACCCTATAACCATGGGGTCCTGCAACTTCTCCTCCAGCAGCCCTGATTTGCTACCATCAGTGGCCAGATGTACTGTGAGTTCTAACAAACATTTAAACTGCCCACTAGATGGTGATTTTCCCTTTTTATACATACACAGGAGCAGGGGAGAAATCACATGCAATTCGGACAGGAATCGCACTTTATTCCTGTTCAAATCACATACTTTGCACCGCAAAGTATTGGTACTTGGTATGGCGAGTACCTAACCAAAAGTATTGGTACTCGCCGATAAAAAAAAAAACAGCATCGGTGCAATGCTATTAAAAACATTCCATCCCCCCCTCCTCCTACCTATCCTGCATAAAAAAAAAGGATCCGAGTACATACCTTCTTTTAAACCAGGTCCAATCACCTGATCCTGCAGCTCTGACTCCCGTGTAATGGGGCACCGGACAACAGCTGTGAATCCCAAGAGCTAGGAAGTCACCCATAGGCTCCCATGGCCCAGCCATTGTTGGTGCTCCCTTCACTCCCCTGCAACAGCCGCTCACTGACACAGAGGAGCTGGAGGATCACCTGACCAAACTGATTAAAAAAGGTAAGTGCACAGACTTTTTTTTTTTTTTTTTTTTTTTTTTTTAAACAGGGTATGTTTGATAGATGGGATAGGTAGGAGGAGCGAACACATTTAGCAATAGAGACGGTTAGGCTTTTTTCGACCTTAAAGCCCCTCTCCGGGGTTATCGTCCTAAATGCATAGACCAGGGTTTCTCAACTGGGGTTCCTCCAGAAGTTGCTAGGGGTCAATTTCTACCTCTCAGATAAATTCCCAATGATACCATTGATCTTTTTAGCTATCAGTAAGAGGGTAATTCTTCAGAATGACCACAAGTGTAAGGAACATTCTTACCAGTGACCATCACACTAATGTATCATGAGTTGTAGATTTTTAATTTTTAGCAGGGGTTCCCCGAGACCGGAGAATAATTTCAAGGGTTCCTCTGTGTTGAAAAGGTTGAGAAAGGCTGGCATAGACGGAGGTTAGCTTATGTGATGTCACATCAAAAGCCAAAGCTCTTTTGGCTCTACTTTTCTTGGGGATCGCAGGGGCGCGCTTCGTTCTGCACTACTGTGACCTAGAGCTGCATGATTCTGGCCAAAATGAGAATCACAATTTTTTTGCTTAGAATAAAGATCACGATTCTCGCGGCGTAACATCTTACATATACAAAAAAATTGGGCTAACAGCACTGTTTAGTTTTTTGAAAAGGTAATTTTTCCAAAAAAAATTGCTTTTGAAAGACCGCTGCGCAAATACCGTGTGACATAAAATATTGCAACAACCGCCATCTTATTCTCTAGGGTCTCTGCTAAAAAAAAAATTTCTAATGTTTGGGGGGTTCTAAATCATTTTCTAGCACAAAATACTGGATTTTTATTTGTAAGCAGCAAAATCAGAAAAGATTTAGTCTTTAAATGGTTAAACTGAACATCTTCTATACACGGGAGTACATTCCTTTGAAGTAATTACTTTGTATCTCTTCTAGCGTCTTTATCAATGGTGACTTCAGAACTTGGCTCTCTGCCCAGACTTGGCAGTCTCCCCAGAGACTCAGGTCGCTCCGACTTAGTCTGCATTCACACAGGGGCGATCCGACTTCAGCGCGACTTTGCTAGGCGATTTCAGCGTGACTTACAACACGACTTAGCCTGTGGCCAATCAGAGAAGGGAGGGAGGGGGCTGCCAAACAAATTCTATTCTTTAACACTATAAAATCGCTTGTATTTGGATGGGGGATCCGACTTGGAGACGACTTCTATTCAATTCTATGGGCACAAGTCGGATATAAGTTGCCTCAAAGTAGTACAGGAACCTTTTCTGAAGTCGCCTTGAAGTCGGAGAGACTTCAGTAGTGTATATTAAGATGGCTCCCATTCACTTCAATGAGATTTCAGATGTCAAGCGACTTGAGACATCAAGTCGGATCGCAAGTCGCCCCTGTGTGAATGGGCACTTAGAAAAGACTTCAGGCGACTTGCATTGACTTTTATTACAGTCAAGTCACGTTGAGTCGCCCCGCAAGTCGGACCCCAGTGACTGCACTAAAAATCGCGGTAATGCCTGACGGAGATCGCGGGGGGGGGGGGTATGGATCGAGATCGCGATTTTAATACGATTAATTGTGCAGCTCTACTGTGACCTGTATTCGGCGACAAAGTCTGTTGTCGGCTGACATCACTCAGCTGGTTCAGACTCTGGAGAGATCCCAACGTTAATGTCGGGATCCACCCAGATGCCCGACTGGTTGCTGGTGCTGCCTCTGAGTTCGCTACTGAGAGCCTGGGCCAGCCGCTCCTGCCTCCTCCACAGCCCAGCACTCCAGTGAGCACTGGAGGGGCAGAGCAGAGAGTCACTGCTCTCCACTCACTGAAGACCGAGAACTAAGCGATCAGCGGTGTTTGATCGCTTGGTTCTCGGTGTAGAGGGGGAACTGATGCAGAATCCATCTAGGGGAATAGAATTGTTTCTTTATATACCGCTTTTCTCTTTTTTTATGTAAGCATGGAGCTCAGCTACAGGAGTCTATTAGATTGTAAGCTCTTATGAGCGGGACCCTCTTGTATTTTATCTGTACCGTCTCTCTTTT
>BLSH010494110.1:603209-630850 GCA_018402905.1 Glandirana rugosa
CAGCCCGTAGACCCACCTAGGGCTGTAATTGCAACCCTAGAGAGGTCTCAGACTTGGTCGACTCACTACAGGCGGCTGTTGTCTGAAACAGCGGCTTATGTCCAGTGTCATCTCGACGTGTTAATTAGCATAATTTTAGTGCTAGAGCTAGGTGGGGGGCGCTAGAGGCAGTCCGTAATGACGCTAAAAATCACGTCAGTGACCCCAGGCTGAACGCCCCGCTGAGTTGCACTGAACTGACATTATTTTCAGTTACGTTCAGCGGACTTCAGAAAAGATTCAGCCTCGCTGGACTCAGAGACCCCTCTGACGGTTCTGACCCGTCTGCAGTAATGCCTGACGGAGATCGCGGGGGGTGGATCGAGATCGTGATTTTAATACGATTAATTGTGCAGCTCTACTGTGACCTGTATTCGGCGACAAAGTCTGTTGTCGGCTGACATCACTCAGCTGGTTCAGACTCTGGAGAGATCCCAACGTTAATGTCGGGATCCACCCAGATGCCCGACTGGTTGCTGGTGCTGCCTCTGAGTTCGCTACTGAGAGCCTGGGCCAGCCGCTCCTGCCTCCTCCACAGCCCAGCACTCCAGTGAGCACTGGAGGGGCAGAGCAGAGAGTCACTGCTCTCCACTCACTGAAGACCGAGAACTAAGCGATCAGCGGTGTTTGATCGCTTGGTTCTCGGTGTAGAGGGGGAACTGATGCAGAATCCATCTAGGGGAATAGAATTGTTTCTTTATATACCGCTTTTCTCTTTTTTTATGTAAGCATGGAGCTCAGCTACAGGAGTCTATTAGATTGTAAGCTCTTATGAGCGGGACCCTCTTGTATTTTATCTGTACCGTCTCTCTTTTTATATTGTAAAGTGCTGCGTAACCTGTGTTGGCTCTATATAAATCCTGCATTATAATAATAATAATGAGTTGGAAGATTGCCTGAGGTGGTCCCTCAATACAGACAAGCTATGTCCCTGGTGCTGTGCAGCCAGCATGAAAAGGAGAACTGACTAAACTTCAGCTTTCAGTCCCTCACTGCGCAAAGTTTGCAGCCAGAACAATGCTCACCCCTGGCTGTACACAGAATATTCCCGAGCATTCCTCCTCCTGATACCAGCCTCTAGAATCACATAATAAACAGTCACATACCGTCCATGGACCGCTCTCTCATTCAGCTGCCAGCAGCTCTGACACACAACATTTCCGTGCGTGCTGCATTCAGCCCCGCCCACTACAACCACGAGCCAATTATCAAGCCAGAGAGAAGCGACCAATCATAAGCCGCTTTTCACGGCAGAAGATGTGAGAGAGTGCTGTGATTGGTTAGTTTGTAGAAAGGGAGGAGACGAGTGGATGTAGGGGTGGTATGGTCCTGTACAGGGGAGGACAGATGAGAATATATTTGTGTTTGCTGCTCCTCCTCAGAGATGAGTGGTTTAGTCATTAGGACAGAGGGGCCATTAGACAGGGAACAGTGCTCTTGCATTGCTCTAGATTTTAATGGCTTACTAATGTGCATTGGGTTATAGTTCCCTGGGGCTGGGTGAGATTTTGTCTTCCAGTCTCTGGCCAAGCACCAACAGAATAGTCTATGGATGTTTATACTCAAGGCAGGCTTGTGGACTCATCTGGGCTTTATCTTATTAGACTGCAGCAAGTAAATGTAAATGCTTTAGCATTCAGCAAAAAGTGGCAGTTGACCATAGAACTACACATACAGCCATATAACTGACACTTATGGCCTCGTTCCTACAGGGTGTTCTACAGCATAGGCCTGTACAAGGGCCACGTTCACCCACATGGGGATGTACAGGAGTTCCGTGCACCCCCCTGCAGGCAGTCCTATTCATGTCACTTGGGATGACAGTTGCACAACCCTGGACACACAGATTTCAAATTGGGGGCAGTGGCTGCGTCCATGCAGTGGCTGCATTCCAATTGACATCAATGGGAGTGCCTGCAGACAGATGCACAGAACACCTGTATGTCCGCATGCAGGTAAACACAGGCATAAGCCCCATGTGAGCGTGGCATATAAATGCATGGTAACATGTTCCACTTCTGTTCACACTGCAGATGTCCAGCAATCAGCCCTGCAAAGTGCTGGCCACAGTTTACCATGCAACTCATAGGGGGTGACTTTATTAATCTTATACAGGATTTATATAGAACCAACAGTTTGTACAGTGCTTTACAATATAAAGAGAGACAATACAAGAGGGTTAGAAGGGCTCTGCTCCTGAGAGCTTACAGTCTAATAGGGAGGGGCTGGTGGAACAAAAGGTAATAACTGTGAGAGATGAACTGATGGGAGAGATATAAGATGTGGTTATTAACTGAAGGCAGGATAAGCTTCAATAAAGAGATGAGTCTTCAGGGGCAGCCTAAAAGTGGACAGAGCAAACGATAGGGGGAAAGATTGGGGCAGTGAGTTCCAGAGGATGGGAGAGGCCCTAGAGAAGTCCTGGAGACGAGCATGGGAGGAGGAGGCAAGGGAGCTTGACAGTAGGAGGTCTTGGGAGGAGCGGAGAGGACAGTTTGGGTGATATTTGGATATAAGATTGGTGATGTAGCTCGGGGCAGAGTTGTAAATGGCTGTGTTGTGTTATTGTTAGTGTTTTTAATTTTATTTGTTGGGCAATGGGAAGCCAGTGGAGGGATTGGCAGAGAGGGGTGGAGGACACTGAGCAGTTGGTAAGGTGGATACGTCTGGCAGCAGCATTCCTGGTTGCCTGAAAAGGGGATAGCCTATGGAGAGGTAGGCCAATGAGGAGGGAGTTACAATAGTCAAGGCGAGCAATAACAAGGGAGTGAATAAGCTACTTAGTGATTTCAACAGTTAAAAAGGGGCATATTTTGGAGATGTTACAGAGGTGAAGTCTGCAAGATTTGGACAGCAAATGGATTTGCGGCTGAAAGGACAGGTCAGAGTCCAGGATTACACCTAGCACCCTGGCATGAGGGGAGGGACTGATGGTTGCGTTATTGATCTTGATGGAGAATTCAGGGGAGGGAGCACGGGCAGGATATGCATAGCTGGTCATCCACCAAGACTGCATGTAAATTTGTTCTGTGCAAATGGAGCAAAATCAAATGTTCTCTGGCTAGAGTCTCCGCAATTTGAAAGCATGAATGCAGAAATGACAGCATTTGGCCACTAGGTGGAGCTGACTTTCATAGGAAATAAATATGCTCTTCACTCCTCAGTACTAGAGATGAGCTCAGGCATCCTATAAACAGAACTCCTTTCTAACCTGAACACCAAACTATCACTTTTTGTGCTCATGACCAAGCCCACAGCGCATTGGAGTACAAACAGGAGTGTTTTGCTACAGAGTAAATGGAAACAGCAAGAATCTACTGATTCCAGCTGGTATGCTTAACCACTTCTCGTTAGGTGGACGTTAGATGGCAGCTGCAGGCACCATTCAGATATTGTTTTTTTCAGCTGGTGATTCTGAACAACATAAAAGTGATCTTAGCGGCGGATTCAGGTGTGAGCAGCTAACTTACCTGTCCCTTTAAAGGGTAAGTTCACCTTTACAGAAAATGTGTAAGGTAAACATACACTGGACCCCCTCTCCATCCCCCCGGTCCTGCTGTACCAGAGTCCTGTGATCCCCCACTGTCAGGCACTGGGACGCTACTTCACCGGTCCAGGGACTACAGTACAGCGGGACCCGGGGTGGCGAAGGAGTCCAGTGTAAATTTACCTTATAGATTTTCTGTAAAGGTGAACTTACACTTTAATGACAGGTTGTCAGCAGTGATCACTTCTGGACACATAAAAAATGTGTCCAGCAGCGATCACTTCAAGTAATCGCTGGCTGTGAGAATATGACAACCTCGCATTGAAATATATAGGCTCGGTGGCAGTAGCTAGCAGCTCACATATTTTATATAAATACACCCCATAGTGACAGTCAGCCCCCCACCATTGTATCTACATCCTGCAGAATGGAAAATGCTTCCGTTGTGCCCTGATATTGTAAATTATGTAGATAGCACAAGGGGGGCTGAGCATCGCTATGGGTTGCATGGTGTCACCTGTAAGTGACCAGCAGTTTCCAGTGCTGATTGCTGGACAACTGGAGCACTTACAGAAGTTAAACATTAATCAAGGTACATGGGTTATAGCTGTTTACCCCTTTATAACCGCCTAACACTTACATATAGCAGCACAAGGGTGAGCTTTAAGCTATAACAGCTTCAACTTTTCTGGGAATGCTGTCCACAAGGTTTAGGAGTGTCTATGGGAATGTTTGATCATTCTTCCAGTAGCGCATTTGTGAGGTCAGGCACTGATGTGGATGAGAAGGCCTGGCTCACAGTCTTCACTCTAATTCATCTCAAAGGTGTTCTATTGGGTTGAAGTCAGGACTCTGTGCAGGCCAGTCAAGTTCCTCCATTCCATACTCGCTCATCCATGTTTTTATGGACCTTGCTTTATGCACTGGTGCGCAGTCATGTTGAAACAGGCATTTTGTATGCATCTCAAGCATTTTGTTTATTACAGATGTTGGAACTCACAACACAGCATTAAGGCTACTTTCACACTGGGGCGCTTTTGGGGTAAAAATAGCGCCCTTATAGCACCTGAAAACCCCTCATCCACCCCAGTGTGAAAGCCTAAGTGCTTTCACACTGGGGCGGTACGCTTGCAGGACGTTACAAAAAGTCCTGCAAGCAGCATCTTTGGGACTGTGTGGTGGGCGGTGTTTACACAGCTCCTCTACCGCCCCTGCCATTGAAATCAATGGCAAGCGCTTCTGTAGTGGCTGCACGCCGCCTCACAAGCGCATCGCGCCGGCACATTTAACCTCCTTTTAACCCCTTGTGGGGGTTAAAAGTGCCCCTCTCCCACCTGCATAGCAGCGCCATAGCACCGCTATAACAGCAGAAATAACGCTGCTGAATGTAGTGGCGCTTTACCGCTCCCGCCCACCCCAGTGTGAAAGTAATCTAAGGGAAGAAAGGTTTTGAAGCACTGTCAGATGTAATTGCTATTTGCTCCCCGATTGCGGATGTTTACAATTACTTTTTAGTGTAGTGAGAGAAAATCTATCCAATAGGGACACAGACAACAATAATCACCTGACAGAAGATCTAACACCTGTAATTCTGCTGGAGTTTGGGTTTCACTATTCCAGTGTATGTTCAAAAAAGTAAGCAAATCACATCTGGTTGCTGTAGGCAGCTGGCCACTTTGTTATTTGTTCCAGTTACAAATCTTGGCTATTCCTTTTAGTAGCATGACTCCCCATGAACCCCAATATCCTAGATCTGAGTTAAAGCAATATTAACCACTTCAGCCCCGGAAGGATTTCCCACTTTAGGACCAGAGCACTTTTTGCGATTCGGCGCTGCGTCGTTTTAACTGACAATTGCGCGGTCGTGCGACGTTGTACCCAAACTAAATTCACGTCCTTTTTTTCCCAGAAATAGAGCTTTCTTTTGGTGGTATTTGATCCCCTCTGCGTCATTTCTGATCGCCGCTATAAACAAAAGAAGAGCGACAATTTTGCAAAAAGAAAAAAAAACTAATTTCTTACTTTTTGCTAAAATACAAATCAAAAAAAAATATATAAAAACACATTTTTTTCCATCGGTTTTGGCCGATTTATATTCTTCCTCATATTTTTTGTTAAAAAAATCGCAATCGGCGTTTATTGATTGGTTTGCGCAAAAGTTGCCGCGTTTACGGATGATGAGAATTCATTTCTGGGGTTTTTATTTATTTATTTATTTATTTTTTACTAGTAATGGCGGTGATCTGCGATTTTTAGCGGTACTGCATTATTGCAGCGGACATGTCGGACCATTTTGACACTTTTTTGGGACCATTGGCATTTATACAGCGATCAATGCTATAAAAATGCACTGATTACTGTGTAAATGCCATTGGCAGTGAAGGGGTTACCCTGCAGGGGGCGCTCTAAGGGTTAACTGTGTTCCCTGGGCGTGTTCTAACTGTCTGTGGGCTGCCCTGGCTGGGGGAAGGGGATGATCAAGGCTTCCATATACAGGAAGCCTGTGATCATCGCCCCTCCCCCTCTAACAGAACAGAGATCCGTGTTTACTTACACGGACCTCTGTTCTTTCAGTGCGGGGAGCCATCGCGGGTAGCCGGCGGCGATCGAGTCCGCCCTACCCGCTCCCTGGTTCCCCCCCCCCCGAGCACAGTGAGCACGCGAGCGCGCCTCCGGCGGCGCGTGCGCTCACAATGCTAGTTATCACGGCCACCGTCCTGTGGCGGTGTTTTGCGATAACGAGCCAACATCCCGCCGTCCCGCGGTCGGCAAGTGGTTAAAGTGAAACTTCACTCTCCCAATCAACATTGATTCTTTTTAGCCCTGGTTCACATATGTGCGATGCGGGAACCGGCATGACTGCAGCTCCAGTTCTCGCATCGCACTTCTCCCGCAGGCAGTTCACACTGCTTTCTGCGAACCGCTGGGGGTGCCATTACAAAGTTAATGACACCCCCAATTTTGTTCACAGATTGCAATGCGAACTGTGAACTCGCACATGAATCAGATCGCATTTGTGAGTTCACCCATGTGATGCGATTCTAGTGTGGGGAAAAAAATATACATGCACCTTTTTTTTGTAAATCTAAGCTACAAATGTATGGCTGAACTCACACTGCTCAGAGATCGCATGTGATTGGCAGTGCGGGTGCGAAACACATGCGATCTCTGAGAGTGCACTAGTGTGAACCGGGCTTGATCCTTTTAAACTTTTTTTCTTTTGACATTTCTTCTGTTATTTCCTGTTTTTTTTTATTGCCTAGGCAAATGATGTCATACATTCAGGGAGTCTTCAGGCGGGGAGGAGAGGAGGAGGGGTTTTCTCAGCTAAGCACACTATCCTACATACATGCTTGAGCTAAGAGAAGGTGGATCCCAGAAAGTTAATGCTACAGGAATCATTTGTCCTTACTCAAGATGGCCACAGCCAGAAATGCTTGGGGGGTGCTTTTCAAAGTGATTTCTCAACAAAATAATTCATAGAGACATGGATTGATGGGGGGGGGGGGGGGTGTGCTTTGATTATTAAAAATCAATTAAATTGTGTTTTTGGTTTGTGGTGCTCAGATGCAGTGAAGATTCGCTTTAAACTAAAAAAAAAAATGTTACATGCAATTTTTTAGGCTTTTTTATTTTTCTTTTACCTGGTTTTCAGGCCAGTAACACGCAGCCTTGGGTATTTGGGTGGCTCCACACTGTGGAGGGGCAATGGAGCCACCCTCAGCAATTGTCAATCAGGGGAGAGGGTAGTGTTAGAGGTACTAGCGATTTAGATGTACTAACTTGACTAACATATTAAGCTGAATTCCAGCTAGCAATTTTTAAACAGTTACAGCAACAGTTTTTTCTTGGTGAATGGTTTCTTTCAACTCTCTAACTGCCACTTTTGCTGGGCTTACGGATCCTCACAGCCCACTTTGCATAGCTTCTGGACCCTCGCAGCTCTGCAGAGCGGGCTTTGAGGATCCAAAAGTCGCCACACAGCCAGATTAGCTTGCGTTCCAGGTCCCAGCACACAGCGGTCTTCATGTTTTTTCCTCCAGCTGCTTTACTGACTCATGTCCAGCCGCATCCTAGCACCACTCTGCCTACATCAACCGCTTGCTTGCCGATCTCTGCAGTTCCTCTGATGACCACACTTTCAAGGATGACATGCACAACATCTACCTATATCTAGTGAGTGCAATACTTTTATTCTTAATGCAACTTTTTATTACAGCTTACATTAAGGCCCCATTCACACAGGGGTGATCCGACTTCAGCGCGACTTTACTAGCCAATGTCAGCGTGACTTCACAGCATGACTTCGGTGCGACTTCAGCGCGACTTGACGTGACTTGCAAAGCGACTTCCATGCCAGGCGACTTTGCCTGTGTCCAATCAGAGAAATCTATGTACTGACATCATTCCTCCCTGTTCACTTCCCTGTTCCCTGTGTCTGTTACTGACTCCCTATTGTCTTAGGACTCCTAAAAATGGCGAGTTTGCCCCTAATAATGTCCGCTACCATAACAGCCGGATTGGCAGTTTTATTAGAAGAGGAAGAGAGGAAGCGGAGGATGAGGATGACAAGACGTCGGTATTGGATCAGTATTAATCAGCTGCAGCCAAATGTGTGTTCCACTGTGAGAGGCATCATCACCAGTGCACCCCCCACCCTGATGAAATTTGCATGGTAGCAAATGAAACGCGTCGGTGTCCTGGCCCCCCCACCCCTCCACACACCACATGGGTCCCCCCCTAATCTAGGGGACCACCTGCGGTTCTTTACCAGAGGTGTTCCTTAATCTGAATCCACACCCGGAGTCCACCTGAAGCCCGTCCCAGCGCTCACCAGATCCATCTGCAACTGGCAGGTGCTGGACAAGCTGACTCCCATGTGCAGCTTTGGCCCTGCACAACGGGCTTCTTCGACCCACGAGCCAAGGACACGGTAGCCTCGGTCAGCATCCATCAACCGCACGGTGGACCGGCGGTGCTAGCTGACACTTGCCATCCGGGCACTGGAGGTTCCCTACAAAAAAGGCAAAGCAACACACTCACCGCATAGACACTGGACTCTGACACGGCCACTCAGTGTTTACCCCCCCCGGAGGACAGCGGGATCTGCACCTGGACGAGAACACTGAACCGTGAGTTACATCCCGCCAGTGGGATCTTTACTTTACTTTGCAGCCGCATCCACTACAGACTTCTGTCATCTGCAGCTGTTAGGGTCAACACTGCGGGCTATATGACACGTTTGGATCCCCGGACCACCCAAGGTGCAGACTGCTGAGCACCGTCATAAATTCTCACAGTGGGACACACATTTGGCTGCAGCTGATCGATACATTTTATGGACTCCTAGTCCCAAAGGATTTAAAGACCCATACTGTCCCGTAACACGCTAGTGCAGATTGGAACTTTGGCAAAATCCCACATAGCAATTTGCGCTAAGCACTAAGTACACTTTGAGACCAGTGCCCTCTGCTCCATTATGACAATGACCTTAGAACATATGAGTCCTTGTTATTTGGTGTTGTGATTTCAATCTTATTAACATTAAGTACACCTAAATTTATGACTGGACATTGATGGACCTAGAGGTTCCACAACATAGGCACTAGCACTTAACTGAGCTGGTGCTAGAGGTTGGATTACCTAGGATCCATGGAAGAGTCCTAGCCAGATCAAGCCGTTTGAATGTATATGGGAACGGTATTTGTGTGACCCCGGGTTGTTGTTTTTTTTTTTTTTAAATCAAAACCAGTTTTTATTGAGATGTCTACATCACATACAGAGCAGAATGAAATTGCGAATACATAGCAATAAACAGGCACAGGCAAGAACATCGTATCATACAACCATTCCCCCAGCTCCAACTCAACTCCCAATTTTACCTCCTGTACAATCAGCGCACTTTCCCCAACTCAATCGCTTAAACATCATCATAGTGCCTGAACTTTTTACACCAGTAGTCTTTCCAGAACTATATCAGTGGGAGCCATACCCGGAGTCTGCAACCAACTGCTCCATAGTTTTTCAAACTTGAGGGGGCTTCCCCTATGCTGATAGATAAGTTTCTCATATCTGAGCATTGTGCCCACCTGATCCAACCATTGCTTAACCGTGGGGGGGTCTGGTGAGATCCAATGCAGCAGTATAAGCCTACGCGCCTGAAATAGCACTCGAGCCACCGCCTCCTTCACATACTTGTCTGATATAATACTGTCCAACAGGCCCAGAATGCAGTGCTTGGGGTCCAGCGGTATCGAGACCTGCAGGGCGTCTGCAATCGACGCCACTACAGATCTCCAATAGCGGTGGAGTTTGGGACATCTCCACAACAGGTGAATCAAATCCCCCTCTGCCCTCTCACACCTCCCACATGTGGCGACCTGCCGGAGTCCCATCCGATATAATTTGAGTGGCGTGTAGTGTGTTCTCAGTAGAATATACAATTGTGACATCCTTTGCGCTAAGCTTAGGGAGCATATTCTAACATTCTCCAAGGCTTCCTCCCACAATTCTGCCGGCATTTCCCCCACATCTGTCACCCACTTTTCATATGCAGAGCTGGGATGCCTCTCCAAATGCATGCCCAGTAAACTGGCATAACAGTCGGAGATGGCCCCCCTAGTGGACGCGGCCTGCTGCAGATATGAAAACACCGGTGTACTGTGAAAAGTAGGGGTCTCCAACTCCCTTTGTTGCTTTACCGCATGCTTGAGTTGCATGTAATAAAACAACATGTTATGTGAAACACCAAATTTGATCTGTAATTGCTCAAAGGTAAGTAGGTCCCCATTCTCAAATATTTGCTTCATATGTAGTATGCCTAGTCTACGCCATTTAATTGCATGCTGTAGCTTCAGGAGTTCAGGGAAATTATGATTGTCCCATATTGGACTATAATGAGTAAGACCCTGAGCGCCCTGCAATTGTTTAACCTTATCCCATATTTTTTGGAGCAACCGATATGTAGGGAATTGTTTATTGGATTTAGCAAATCTCAATGCCTCCAGTCCTTCTGGGAGTGAGGTCGCCTTCACAAAGTGTAACATTATAGTCAATGTGGTACCCGTCACCTCTTGTGTCATCCCACCCACAAAGTGTTGTAGTTGGGAGGCCAAGTAATACACCCAGGGGTTTGGCACCGCCAGCCCTCCCGCGTCTTTTGCTTTCTGCAGTTGCTCAAGTTTAATGCGCGCTGTTCCTCCCTTCCACAATAGAGATCTAAAAATGGTGTTGACCACCCGAAACACCTTTAGAGGAATCATCACTGGGGAGTTGTGCAGGTGGTATAACAATTGAGGCATCAACACCATCTTAATTAAGTTGGCCCTGCCCGCAACCGACAACCTGAGTTTGTTCCATATCCTAACCCTATCCATAAATCCCACCAGCAAGGGTTGGATATTAAGTCTGCAGAAGTCCAGTATTGAGCTGGAAATTATAATGCCTAGGTATTTCAATTTGTGGACTACTGGCACCGGACAGTATGTGCTGACCTGTGCGTTTATCTCCCCATCCAGTGGAAGGAGGGCTGACTTGGTCCAGTTTATTGTCAAACCTGAATATTTACCGAATGTGGTAACGAGCGACATTACTGTTTTTAAAGAATCATCCGTGTCCCCGAGCATAAGTAGCATGTCATCTGCATAGAGCAGTATTTTCTCCTGCAGTTCCCCATACCTGAACCCTTTAACGCCGTCATGGGCTCTAATGATTGCAGCTAGGGGTTCTATTGCCATCGCAAAGAGGAGCGGGGACAGGGGGCACCCCTGTCTGGTCCCCCTCCTCAGCGAGAAGCCCGCCAACACCGATCCACTCTCCCTAATCGACGCCTGCGGATGCTGATACAGCAAACGCACCCATGAGATAAAGGTATCTCCGAACCCAAACTTTTCCAATACTGCCCACAGGTAACCCCATTCTACGCTATCAAATGGCTTATCGGCATCAAGTGATAGCAGAGCCCTGCTCCCGGTGTTGTCTGCTGGTGTTTGCATATTAATATAAAGTCTTCTGAGATTAACCGCCGTGGACTTGTTAGGCATGAATCCCGCTTGGTCATCATGAATAATGTTAGATATAATCTTGTTTAACCTCCCTGCCAACACCTTCGCCAAGATTTTGACATCAGCCTGGAGTAGTGAGATCGGTCGGTATGAGTTAGGATCCGTAGCCGGTTTACCCTGCTTAAGGAGCAGGACTATACTGGCTCTGGACATAGATGTCGGCAGCCTTTGTTGGCGCCGGGCCTCATTGAGCACCTCTAGCAACTTGGGCAGTACCTGATCTGAGTATCGCTGAAAGACTTCCATCGGGAGCCCGTCATCCCCGGGGGCCTTTGACGAAGGGAACCGTTTTACCGCCTCCTGCAACTCTTGGATTGTGATAGGCGCGTCTAACGCTGTCTTTTGGGCCTCAGTCAGTTGAGGCAAGACCCGGGTTGTTGTTTTAAATAGACAACTACCCTAGCCTGTCTATATACTACCCTAGCCTGTCCATATACTATACTACCCTCTATATACACTACCTTGGCCTGTCTATATACTACCCTAGCCTTTTTATATATGACCCTAGCCTGTGTATTTACTACCCTAGCCTTTCTATTTACTACCCTAGCCTGCCCATATACTACCCTAGCCTGTCTATATACTAACCTAGCCTGTCAATATACTACCCTAGCCGGTCTATTTACTATCCTAGCCTGTCTATATACTACCCTAGCCTGTCTATATACTACCCTAGCCTGTCTAGTTACTATCCTAGTCTGTCTTTATACTACTCTAGCCTGTGTATTTACTACCCTAGCCTTTCTATATACTACCCTAGCCTGCCCATATACTACCCTAGCCTGCCCATATACTACCCTAGCCTGCCCATATACTACCCTTGCACCAGCCCTGATTACACGGCCCTCAGCGTCTTCTTCTCCTGCTCACATGGCCCCCCGTGTCCTCACGTCCTGCTCCCTAATCTCATGTCCTTCTGCATCCTCTGCTCCTGATCCATGATCACACCTCCTTCATTGTCCTCTCCTCCTGCTCCCTGATCACACAGCCCCCGTGTCCTTTCCTCCTGCTCCCTGATCACACAACCCCCAGTGTCCTCCCCTCCTGCTCTCTATTCACAGCAAGAAGGAAAGAAAAATGTGTAGAGTTCCCCCCCAAAATGCATACTAGACCATTTGAGTTTGGTATGTATTTTAGGTGGGTACCTCATGCAAAAATAGAAAACTAATTGCATGAAGTCCCTAAGGAAATGCATATCAGACCACATGCTCTCAATGTGGAGGGGGGTGCCTTAATGATGACAAGGGCCTCTTCCCCACAACTCTGGGCAATGGGAGCCAAGGTGTAGGGGGCTAGTGGCCATATTTGGGAAGTGATGTCACTCCTAACCCCACTCATTTGCTTAAGTGACAGGGATAACCGGTAGCATCATTGGTTCCTAGGGATGTGGTGAGCTTCCAGTGACATCAGGAAGCTGTAATATATGGAAGCGGTAGAATTGCAACTTTTATATAAGATCTTTGGCTCCTGGTGAAAAGGGAGCTGGCAAAAGTTTGGTCGCTAGTGGCAAATGTCTAAATAAAAGCCTATCTGCTTATTAAATTCTTTATAATGTAATAAAACGTACATAATGTGACATTTTAAAATTAAACAGTTCTTTCTAATCAGAAGACAAACTTGTGAAGTCAAGCAACAGTCTTCATGGAATAAAAAAAGTTAGCTCGTCTCCACCAATAAATGAAATTGCAGTTTACCAGATATTAAGACCTCCTATAAACTTGGAGGAGTGAATTAGTGAAGCGGGTATTCAAAACCTAGCCCAGGAGCACATTCCCTCACAACTTTCACATTTCTAAACTGATGAATTCCCTTTAGGATCAATTTAAGCTTAGTACACACTAGTAGTTCATTCAAACCAGCGGGATGAACAAATAAAAACTGGCAGCTCAGGTCAGAGACGCTGTACTAACAATCCGATGTTGGTACAGCTGGTGGTATATTATGTTCTGACAGGGGGACAGCACCCCCCCCCCCCAGAACACTCAGCCTCACTAGTCGTCAGACTGTTTTAGGTCATGCCCCTTCGACAGAAGCCGGCCAATCAGCCAGCTGGTTTCGGACTGGCTGCAATGCACAAGCGCCGAATATCGGCCAGTTTCTATTGCCGCTCAGCATTCAGCCCGTGTGTGTATGGGGCTTTAGGGTCAATTCATTAGGCTCATTATCAAATCACTAATCTATTTGTTATTTTTGCTGTTATTTTCAGCCATGTGACTATTGTTTGCAGCTCATATTGGTTGTCATTGTGAAAAATAACAAACCTTATAGCTTATTAGCCCACTGTTGGATTTCTCTGCATGCCTCTCTCTCTTGAGGTTGCTGTAAGCTGCACTGTGAAAATCTGCAGCAGCCATTTTGGTTTTGAAAGACACACTGAACTGATAAATCGAAAAAGGGGGACAAAATAGGTAATAATGGGGTATAGCAAATAAAATTAGGAATGCAACACAGATACATCTTAATGCCCCTCTATATCTATCTTTTCTTTTAAAAATGCTTCAAAGCTTCCTATTTCTTGTGCCATCTATAATAACTAAAAATTGCTTAGAATTTATAATACAAATGGTATGAAACAAGAAAACAAGATAGTGTAACACAATAGATAACTGCAGAGAATTTTTTTACTGTTACATTGGCAGGACTTCAATTATTATAGGATATTCCTTTTAGCATTGCGTGATTTTCTCCCTGGTTATCTGAGTGCTGCTGGTCCGTATTCATTAGCAATAAATTTGCAGACCTTGCTTTGCCATTACGTCCAGTCCCTTCTCCATTTCTCCTCCCCCTATTCTTTTTCCTTTTTTTTTTTTTTTTGCTCCTATAACACTGTGTGACCATATTCAATCATTCAGCCACTACTCACTATCCTCCTCCTTCCTCCAGACTCTCCTCCCCCATTTCTCTTTGTTGCAGGGTGTGAGTGTTTGGTGTAGCTGCAGTGAAGGAGCTGTGCTCAGCATCCTGTATCCCTCCATCACCAAAACAGACAGGTGGGTACCAATCGCACAATCATTCCTAGGATAGAAGAATGGGGAATGCTATGATATGGAAAAGGAAGATAAGAACTGTCGTTCCCAACACTCAATGGGGGAATCCTGCCATATCCCCAGAGTCTGAGAACAGACAGCCCCTCCCTGCTTCTACTGTCCATCCAGCTACATATCTACCATGTTGTCTGGATGAATAGAAAAGGGAAATACACAGGAAAGCTTTTTTGCTTCATATCATCTCACATTTGAAACGGTTATAATTTATTAACAATACATTATAGTGTGATTGTTTCTGCAGTTAGCATGTGTATGTATAGAATTGTATTGTAGGATGTTTTTTATGTTTATAATCATGATAGAAGGTTATGGCTGTATCCTCTCTTAGAGGGGAGAAAATAGGGAAAATGAAAGAGGAAAGAGGTAAATGATTCATATGAAAACAAGGGCTATCCCATAAGGTAACAGAGGGCATGACTTCATTTTTATCATGACAGCATATATTATGTTGTATTTAGGTATGTTGTATGCCACATTCCAGGAATATCGGACACAATAGATCTTGAATGTATATGAGAAAGAGGCCAATTGTAATTGAAACAAACAAATTCATTGCCAACACCCTGCCATGTGACCTTTTCTGATTGTATGGTAGTAGCCTTAAACCAAACCAGGCATTTATTTTTGACAGGGACATATGCATATTTGTATTGACAATAGATAAAAACTATAGTTAGCAATTTTGAAAAATAATTTACCTTTTTATGTCACATTATGAAAATTATATGCTAAGCATCTCTGCATATTTTACTGTTATACACAGGCAATGCAGTTCCTTTAACCATTTTTGATTGCACTATTGAGATTTCTATCAGTGGCTCTGGGTATAATTAACCTACCTTGCAAGACGCTTCAAAACTCATTATACCATCAAAAATTCAAGTTAATAGTGGAACAAAACTGAACATTCTAAACATTTTTAGCAGGCGTGCTCTATTGCAGAAGAGACTTGCCATGTCTCTTCAACAGTAAAGCAAACTTAGCTGCTTGTTCAGTCATCCTTTAGAATGTACACCGGACTGTGCATGCACAACTTAGCAGACTGAGCATTTTTGGCACGCCTTGATGCCAAAATGAATGAACTCCCAGCCCATGTGCAGGAGTGATGTCATTCCAGGCTGGCCCATCAAGATGGTCAAAGATCCAAAACCTAGAGGAGGAGCAGTTGAAGATGTTGGCACGGCTGAGGGAACGATGGGAGGTAAGTTTAGTTCAACTTTAAACACTGAGGCTGGATTCTCACCTATGCATCTGCATTATTAAATGCTTTGAGCAGGTGTGATGTTGACATGCTCTGCTAGTCCCACCAAAAGCCCCTATAAGAACATGCATGTTTGTGTGCTGGATTTTGAATGCACATCAACACATTGCACAGATGGTTGTGGGATCAAGCCTTTTCAGGAAGTCACCAAAATATTTTCAGACAATCTGGAAGATACAGTCAGGTCCATAAATATTGGGACATGGACACAATTCTTATCTTTTTGGCTCTATACACCACCACAATGGATTTGAAATGAAATGAAATGAAATGCTTTAACTGCACACTTTCAGCTTTAATTTGAGGGTATTTACATCCAAATCAGGTGAACAGTGTAGGAATTACAACAGTTTGTATATGTCCCTCCCACTTTTTAAGGGACCAAAAGTAATGGGACAGATTAACAATCATAAATCAAACTTTCACTTTTTAATACTTGGTTGCAAATCCTTTGCAGTCAATTACAGCCTGAAGTCTGGAAAGCATAGACATCACCAGACGCTGGGTTTCATCCCTGGTGATGCTCTGCCAGGCCTCTACTGCAACTGTCTTCAGTTCCTGCTTGTTCTTGGGGCATTTTCCCTTCAGTTTTGTCTTCAGCAAGTGAAATGCATGCTCAATCGGATTCAGGTCAGGTGATTGACTTGGCCATTGCATAACATTCCACTTCTTTCCCTTAAAAAACTCTTTGGTTGTTTTTACAGTATGCTTCGGGTCATTGTCCATCTGCACTGTGAAGCGCCGTCCAATGAGTTCTGAAGCATTTAGGTGAATATGAGCAGATAATATTGCCCGAGACACTTCAGAATTCATCCAGCTGCTTTTGTCAGCAGTCACATCATCAATAAATACAAGAGAACCAGTTCCATTGGCAGCCATACATGTCCGCGCCATGACACTGCCACCACCATGCTTCACTGATGAGGTGGTATGCTTTGGATCGTGAGCAGTTCCTTTCCTTCTCCATACTCTTCTCTTCCCATCACTCTGGTACAAGTTGATCTTGGTCTCATCTGACCATAGGATGTTGTTCCAGAACTGTGAAGGCTTTTTTAGATGTTTGGCAAACTCAAATCTGGCCTTCCTGTTTTTGAGGCTCACCAATGGTTTACATCTTGTGGTGAACCCTCTGTATTCACTCTGGTGAAGTCTTCTCTTAATTGTTGACTTTGACACACATACACATACCTCCTGGAGCAGTGTTCCTCAACTCCAGTCCTCAAGGCCCACCAACAGGTCATGTTTTCAGGATTTCCATTATTTTGTACAGGTGATTTGATCAGTTTCATTGCCTTAGTAATTACCACAGCCGATTCATCTGAGGGAAATCCTGAAAACATGACCTGTTGGTGGGCCTTGAGGATTGGAGTTGAGGAACACTGTCCTGGGGAGTGTTCTTGACCTGGCCAACTGTTGTGAAGGGTGTTTTCTTCACCAGGGAAAGAATTCTTCTGTCTTCCACCACAGTTGTTTTCCATGGTCTTCCAGGTCTTTTGGTGTTGCTGAGCTCACCGGTGCGTTCTTTCTTTTTAAGGATATTCCAAACAGTTGATTTGGCCACACCTAATGTTTTTGCTATCTCTCTGATGGGTTTGTTTTGTTTTTTCAGCCTAATGATGGCTTGCTTCACTGATAGTGACAGCTCTTTGAATCTAATATTGAGAGTTGACAGCAACAGATTCCAAATGCAAATAGCACACTTGAAATGAACTCTGGACCTTCTATCTGCTCCTTGTAAAAGGGATAATGAGGGAATAACACACACCTGGCCATGGAACAGCTGAGCAGCCAATTGTCCCATTACTTTTGGTCCCTTAAAAGTGGGAGGCACATATACAAACTGTTGTAATTCCTACACAGTTCACCTGATTTGGATGTAAATACCCTCAAATTAAAGCTGAAAGTCTGCAGTTAAAGCACATCTTGTTAGTTTCATTTCAAATCCATTGTGGTATTGTATAGAGCCAAAAAGATTAGAATTGTGTCAATGTCCCAATATTTATGGACCTGACTGTATAATTGCTGTACTATGGACTTAGCTTGGTATGGGTCTCTTCATAGTAGAATGCATTTCAGAGGACACCCATGACCAAAGCCTTAGTCTTTTTTTTTCAACGTATTCTATTGTGTACATCTCTGGAAGCACTTATATATTTTGTTTCAAATAGAACAAGGCACAAAGATAAAATGAGTAGACACTGCCGATGTGGGAACAGTAGCACTGCAAAATGAAACCTGCCCCAAGAAAAACATGGGGTGGCTGCCGCTGACCTCCTTATAAAAATATTAGTTGCCTGGCTATTATGTTGACCCACTGACATCAGTGGTGTGGAACAGATGTGCAGATCGGAAACTCAAGCTAAAGTCAGAAGTCCTCCTTATCCTAGTCCCTAAATTTGGCTCAAATAAATGACTCAAGAATATTACAGTCAGAGGATCAGCATTTCCAGAATGACAAATCAGCAATGGCAGGCTCCACGTTTTCTCAGGAATGTTTTCATTTAGGCTGGTTTTGTGTTGCAGTAACACAAGTTAAAAACCAAGACTGTGCATTGCTATTCATCTTTAATAGCATCCCAATGCACCACTGTGCATGCGGTAATGAACCAAAGAGTTGCAAAGGGGGCCACCAACACAAATGATAATGGATATCATCAGGAAGAAGTTTCTGAACTTGCCTTGGAAGTACAGTAAGTCCCCTACTTACGAACGAGTTCTGTTCAGAGAGCGCGTTCATAAATCCAACAAAGATCAGTGCTTGCAGACAAAGGCTGCGATCATTGAGAAGTGTGTTCTGGCGGGGGGAGTCCCCCTGTCAGAACACAATAGCACAGCTGGGGAGATAGCTGCACCAACATTACTTGTGTTGGTAAGGCGATCTGTCAATTTTTCTTTCGTTCAGACCGCTGGGTTGAATGAAAACAAACTTTTGCATCTTTGAAAGATCACAACTTGAAGGTTCATATGTAGGGGACTTACTGTATATTGTAATGGGGTGGGGCAGCATTTTGCACTGTAGCCTTATATTGGTAATACAGGAATTGTGCATAGAAAATTCTGCATATTTCTTGAGTAGAGTAACACCACTCCCAGTGAATAAATAAACATTAACAGCTCACAAATCTGTGTGTTGAAGCGGGGCCTGTGTAAAAGTAAAGCCTGATCCCCTTTAACAGCTTTTTTTGTGCAACCCAGCGGGTTGCATGGAAAAAATACTGACAGCTCCATTTAGAGGCGCTGCACTAAAAATGTTACATTTGTATAGCGATCTCCCCTTCTGAGCTGTTGTGGTCTGACAGGGGGATTTATTTTGTGCACCAAACCAATACCTTCATCCCAATGCAAGCTGCCCATGTACAGGCCACTTACCTGCAGATTATACCAGACCTGGTAACCACTGGCTTATGTATATACACTGATCAGTCGTAACTTTATGACCACTGACAAGTTAAGTAATTTACAATGATTATCCCATTACAATAGCATCTGAAAGTCAGTGGGATATATTAGGCAGCAAACAGATATGTTGTCCATGAAGCTGTGTTCACGGAAAAAATGGGCTGTGTTGCGTTCCCGCAGACCAGTTAGGGTGCCCATGCTGATCCCTGTCCACATCCAAAAAGCACCTACAATGGGCATTCGAGCATCAAAACTGGACCATAGAGCAATGGAAGGTGTCCTGGTCTGAATTAAGCTTTCTTTTAGATTGTGTGGATGGCTGAATGTGTTCACCACTTACCTGGGGAAGAGATGGCACCAGGATGTAGTATAGGAAGAAGGTGTAGGGGAAACCTCATACTCTTAGGTTCCAGTAACATTTTGACTGCTGAAGCCAGATTGAAAAATAAACATATTTATTATACAATGCTGTAGCTAGCCATAGTCAGGGAGAACAATGTAGAACATGGTGATGGTTTCAAAAGAATTGTTCTGCTTTGGCTACAATTGCAATACAATTTATACATTCTGAAAGGGGGTGGCACCTAGGTAACTAAACTCTTTTGAAGTCCATTTGATTCTCCGATGACTTCCTTAGATGGTCATTCACATACTCTTGTCCCTTCCAGGCATGTTTGTTGAACAGGTTTTCAAAGCTGAGATAAAAACCTTGCAAATTACGGGGGTGTAAAACTGGTGTCAAACTGGCATTTTCACATAGGAAGGAAATACAAAATGTAACATCATCTGCTTTATCACCAATGTACTTTATATCAAATATATATTTGATTTATACCTAAAAATGGCTGTTCCTTCTTCCCACTCAAAGGCAAGCCTGCAGTGTAATGCTTTGAGCAATGTACTGCTGGGAAAAATTGAGTCCTGCCATTCATGTGGATGGTACTTGACACATTCCTTTTACCTAAACATGGTTACCGACCAAATTTATCAATTCATGGAAATGGTTATCCTGATGGCAGTGGCAGGACAATGCACCCTGCCATACTACAAAAATGTTTCAATAATGGTTTAAAAAACACAATAACGAGTATGGTATGGAGTGAGGTCTCAAGATCTCACTCAATTGAGCATCTGTGGGATGTACTGGAAAAACAAATCCAATCAATGGAGGCCCCACCATGCAACTTATAGCAATTAAAGGCTCTGCTACTGCTGGCTTGGTGCTAGATACAGCAGCATACCTGCAGAGGTCTAGTGGAGTCCATACCATGACATGTCAGGGATGTTATGGTGGCAAATGGGGGACCTACTCAATGTTAGGTAGGTGGTGATAAAAGTTTTGGCTGATCAGTGTATATGACTGACAATTCCCAGAGCTGATTAATGGGTGTTCAAATATCAAATGGGCAGAGGGAGAAGGTGAATACATATGCAAATTAGACACCTTGTAATTAACTGCTGCTATCTGTCAACAAGTTCTACACTAACACATTCAGTATTTCATTCAATGAAAAGATCTGTAGAAGTGTCCATACCTCAATAGTTGTAAGGAAGTACTGAGGATATGACCCAAGTACTTTGGTTATTCCTTTTTTTATCAGATGTAGATTACATAAATGGGTTATTACATCAGATTTGACATACAACCAAAAATAACAGTCATGTGAAATTCAGTTCTGGTGTAAAATTTTAATATTTTATTTTCATGGGATAAAATTTAGTGTTGGCTATGTTCACAAAATGACTGAACTGTTGTCCTCTTCATACTATTAATATGTACATGATAATGCTACTTTATAATGGGCAGAGTTGTTTTGTCTCTCCTCTGTTTGGAGGGGCAGAACTCTCAGCCTAGACACACAGTATATGCAAGTAAACAGACCACTTACATATTTCTCTTTATTTAGGCAGCACAATGAAAGGGGACACCCCTGTGAACAGCACACTAAGTGTTGGACAGGCCAGAAAGCTTGTGGAGCAGCTAAAAATCGAAGCATCGATGTGTCGTATTAAAGTATGTATACCATGTAATGATGGCACTGTTTTTTTGTATAATCCAATGTTCAACAAACAGTATTTAAAAAAATCTCTATCTATCTCTGCATATTTCCAGCCAAAGCAATTCTTTGTTTCACATAGATAGGTTCATTGTTGAACCCATTATATCCTGTTCATGGTAATTTCCACTGTCCTTAATCAGCATTTATATTTCTTCTCGTTTTTCAGTAACTACGCATTATACACTGCCTACCCAATTCAAAAAGTGAGAAAAAAAAAAGGACTACAAAGCTGTAGTGATTATGTGCTGGACGGTATCAAAATAAACATAATTTGTTCTGACTGATCCTATTGCCTTTCTCAGCCTAGTTGAGCGGTCAGCATTTTGAGGTTACTGGGCAGCCAATTTAACACTTTAATCATAAGGTAGTGACAGGCACTGCAAGTGTGGTTTCATATTGGTTAAAGATTTGTTTCTTTGCAAGTAAACAAAGCAACAAGAGAAAACTACTTGTCAGAGATAGGCCTTATGCACACAGATATTAATCAGCTCCTGTGTCATAGTGTAAAATCCTCAGCACTTTCCTGAAGATGGCTGTTCATATCTGTACTCATGCAAACACTGATCACCTCTGCTGTGATAACACATGTACAGCCACATACAGCCATTCACTTGTATACCTGGATGTACACGGCTTCTCGGGCCCAAACAGCCGATAGGCATTTATCACACTTTCAGTGACATTTTTTTCACACGAATAGCGCTTTCTTTTGGTGGTATTTAATCACCTCTGGGTTTTTATTTTTTGCGACATAAAAGTGAAAAGAGCGAAAATTTTGAAAAAAAAATCTTTTTTTTTTTTTTAGTTTCTATTATAAAATTTTACAAATAAGTGATTTTTGTTCATAAATTTGGGCCAAAATTTATACTGCTACATATCGTTGGTAAAAAGAACGCAAATCTGTGTTTATTATTTGGTCTGTGTGAAAGTTAGTCTACAATCATTGAAAATTGAACACACCTGATGCTCTGACGGCCTATCTCATTTCTTGAGGCCCCGAAATGTCAGGAAAGTACAAATATCCCTCAAATTACCTCTTTTTGAAAAGTAGACAGTCCAAGGTATTTTGTAAGAGGCATGGTGAGTTTTTTGAAGTTGTAGTTTTTTCCCACAATTCTTGTGAAAAATTAAGAAATTATTTATTTTTTTCTTAAACAAAATTGTCATAAGTTATTTCTCACACACAGCATATACATACTTCCAATTACACCCCCACTCTTCCCGAGTATGGCGATACCACATGAGACTTTTTCACAGCCTGGCCACATAGAGAGGTCAAACATGCAGGGAGCACCGTCAGGCGTTCTAGGAGCATAAATTACACATATAATTATAATCTGAAGACCCTGGAGCACCAGGACAATGGAATTACCCACAAAATGACCCCATATTGGAAAGCTAACACCCAAACATAATCTATGAGGCATAATACGTTTTTTGAATGGTTCATTTTTTTTTCCACAAGTCTTTGAAAAACGTGGAAAGAAAATAAAGACATGTTTATTTTTACACAAAGTGGTCAATTTATAAGTTATTTCTAACACATAACATGTACATAGCAAAAATTACCCCCCAAAATACATTCTGCTACTTGTCCTGAGTATGGCAATACAACATGTGTGAGAGTTTTAGACATGTGCAGAGCGAAAAAATTTGTTTAGTTTCGATTCGTTATTTACATAAATTTGTTTAGTTAGATTTGTTTCATTCGTTTTCGGAATTAGTTTCGTTTATTCGTTTTCAAATCGATTCGAAGAGTTTTCAATTCGAAAAGTTTTCAAATTCAAATAGTTTTCGAATCGTTTTCATACTTGAACAGTTTTCAAATTGTTTTCCAATTTCCAAAGAGAATAAAATAGAATAGAAAATAAAAGAATAGAAAAAAAATGAATACAATAGAAAATAATATAATAGAAAATAAAAGAATATAATAAACGAGTAAAACAGAACAAAATAGGATAGAAAATAAAAGAACAGAATAGAATAAAATAGATAACCATCTTCTGAAATTTGAACAATAGAACAGGAATAATAACCATTTTCCAAAATTCAAAATGAATCAATTTGAATTAAATAGAATAGAAAAGAAGAGTAGAATAGAATAGAAAATAGCACAATAGTATAGAAAAAAAAAATAGACTGAATAACCATCTTCCTATTCTAATCTATTCTATTCAAATTGATTCTATTTGCATTTTGGGAGATGGTTATATTCTTTCTACTCTATTCTATTCTATTATATTCTATTTTTTTTATGTATTCAAATTTATTCTATATGAAACTTGAATTTCAGAAGATGGTTATATTCTATTTGTTTCTATATTCTAGTCTATTCTGTTATTTTCTATTCTATTTTGTTCTGTTTCACTCTTAGATATTTTTTTTTAGTTTCTGTTATATTCTTTTCTAGACTTTATTCTATTCCTTTATTTTCTATTCTATTTTATTTGCTTTGGAAATTGGAAAACTATTCGAAAAGTATTCGAAACTGATTCGAATTTCATCCAATTTTTTTTTTCGTTATTTCGGATTCATTTAAATTCGATACTATTGTAGTTCAGAAATTCGAAATTTCCGAAAAACTAAAATTCGTCCGAATTTTAATTCGAAACGAAAACGACCCGCACATGTCTAGAGAGCTTTACACATCCTGGCCACATAGAGAGGTCCAACATTGAAGTAGTACCTTCAGGTGTTCCAGGAGCATAAATTACATATGTAAATTCATTCCTACCCAGCACACTTTTGAAGGTCCTGGAGCACCAGGACAACCCACAAAATTGCCCTATTTTGGAAATCAAACACCCCAAGGTACATTCTATGAGGCATGGGCTGCAGATAGGTACCCGGGTACTGTGATGGGCTGGTGACAGGTACTTGGTTACTCTGATAGTCTGGTGAGGGGTACTCTTGATGGGCTGGTGACAGGTACTCGGGTAATCTGAGAGGTTGTGACAAGTACTCCGATGGGCTGGTGACAGGTACTCTATTACTGGGGGAGCAGTCAGTGTGCTTGGTGTGTACTGTAAGCAGTAACAAGCTGTTACCGCAATCTCCTTCTCACACACGATTGGTGTGTAAGGAGAACCGGTTAACAGCTTGTTACCGCGGTTTGTTGACATTCTGTGACTGGCTGTGATTGGACGCAGCCGGTCACAAGGTCAAGAGCCAATTTCATTGGCTCTTTACCCTGATCGGGGCTGGGCTTTGTCCGAGGGACAAGCCTCAACCCCAATCGCCGTGCTGCACATCCCCGGGGGCACACACAAGCGGTGTGAATGCAGATCTCCAAAGTGACCGGCTGTGATTGGAAACAGCTGGTCACATGGTAAAGAGCCAGTTTTTATTTCCCGAGGACACACCTGATCCCCGCTCTTCACAGTAGGGGTGGTATGCTTCTCTTCAAAGACCTTGTTGACTCCCCTCCAAAAGGTAGTGTTTATACGGTTCAATTTTAGTCTCATCATGATTTTATTCCAGGAATGCTGAGGCTACTCAAGGAGCTGTTTGGCATACTGTGTTGTGGTATTTGTTCTGTTACATGATTTGCATGTAACATAAATATGCAGCTATAGTAATGTTTTTATAGTTGGTTATTACAATGCCATCTTGTGGTTCTTTTGGATATTACACCTTTCTATTGCATTTTCTAAGTGTGTACCTCCCATCCTCTGTGAGCTAATTTCCTCTTCCTAGTTCACTCTACTTTGTGACTTCCTGTTCCTGGTGCACTCTGCTATTCTATTTCCTCTTCCTGTGTCCTCTCTCTCATGAGGTAAAGAATATGGCCACATGCTAGAAGGCCTCACTCAATCTACTCGCATCCTAGGGCACATTACTATGTTTTGACCTGCAGTTACCATCTTTCGACCATCTGTCACATTTGTTGTATGCTGTACCTGCTATTCCAATGAATAAACGCTCGTGGAAGAAATCGGTAATTGGTGAGTCACTATCTGATAAGAACTGTCTGCGGTGATCGTATCTGTTATACAGGCCAGGCATAGAGGTCTCAACAAGGGATAAGTCGCCATTACAACAGTTAGGAGTCAGAATAGTATTGGTGCAGCAAAAACAGATAACACTTTACAAATTCTGCTAAGGCTACATGTACAGGGGACATTTTTCAACCTCCCCTGAACGACTCGACAGCTAGAAACCGACATTTAAAAACGTCAGTTTAGCCGTGTTTGCGTCTAGAAGCGTTTGCTTTTTAAAATGCAAAACATCTTTAAAGCGGAGTTCCACCGTTCTCTATGTGTATTAAAAGTCAACAGCTACAAAAAGTGTAGCTGCTGACTTTTAATTAAAAAAAAAAAAAAAAAAAAATCGCAATCAGCGTTTGATTGGTTTGCGCAAAAGTTGCCGCATTTACAAACCATGAGAATTAATTTCTGGTGTTTTTTACAATTTTTTTTTTTACTGGTAATGGCGGCGATCTGCGATTTTTAATCGGGACTTTGATATTGAGGCGGACCGATGACATTTATACAGCGATCAGAAATGTAAATATCCACTGATTATTGTATAAATGTCATTGGCAGTGAAGGGGTTATCCTGGGGGGGGGGCTCTAGGGGTTAACTGTGTTCCCTGGGCGTGTTCTAACTGTGAAGGGGCTGGGCTATCAGGGGCATAAGAGATCTAACTGATCCCAGTGACAGGGAACAGTAGGTCTCTTAGATGCTGCCTGACAGCGTGGGGAACCACCGTGTTTACATTGGCGGTTCCCCGTTTTTCTTATGTGGCAAGCAATCGGGTCTGCCCGAGCCACGGGCATACTCCTGCAGACGCTGCCCCACTGCAGCAGTAAAAGTATGTGAGTCGGTCGGGAACCGGATAATGTCCTCCCAGATTCGTGCACCCGGGAGTATCTGGTCCAGGAGAGCTGGCGCATCACGGATTGCGGTAAATGGCCGCTCGCAGCAGCCCTTTACTACATGATCGATCCGTCAAATGATGGCGCGATCAGATGTAAACAAGCTGGAGGATATCCGGCTTATCTCTCTCCTTTCTGCACCGATCGGTGCAGTGTAAGAAGAGATTGGGTGCAGCAGCGCTGTGAGCGGGATCTGCAGTGCCCACAGTGCTGCTCTCTGCCAGTCTGCACTCATTCCATACATCCAGCCATGCTCACCCATCCATTCATGCCCAGCCATCCCCACCAGTGACACATTCATGCCCCTACAGTGCCTCACAAAAGTGTACTAGGTAGTCAAATTATGTGTGTAATTTATGCCCCTAGAACACCTGATGGTGCTCCCTGCATGTTGGGCCTCTCTATGTGACCAGGCTGTGTAAAAAAAAAAGTGTCACACATGGTATCGCCATACTCAGGAGGAGTAGCAGAATATATTTTGGGGTGTAATTTTTGCTATGTGTTAGAAATATTGTATAAATGGACAACTTTGTGTTTGAAAACGCTTTTTTTTTTATTATTTTATTTCCACATTTTCAAAAAACTTGTGGAAAAAAAAAAACAACATGTTCAAAAGACTCATTATGCCTCATAGTATATACGTTGGGGTGTTTACTTTCCAAAATGGGATAATTTTTTGGGCGTTTCCATTGTCCTGGTACTCTAGAACCTTCAAAATTGCAAGAGGTAGTCAGGAAACTATGTGTAATTTATGCTCCTAGAATGCCTGATGGTGCTCCCTGCAGGTTGGGCCTCTGTAAGTGGCCAGGCTGTGTAAAAGTCTCAAACATAGTATCGTCCTACTCAGGAGAAGTAGTAGAATGTATTTTGGGGTGTAATGTGTGGTATGCATATGATGTATGTGAGGAAAAAAAAAAAAAAATCATTTGCAAAGAATTGTGGGAAAAAATTACAAAAAAAAAAAAACTTCGGCATGCCTCTTTCTAAATACTTTGGACTGTCTACTTTCCAAAAAGGGTCATTTGGGGGGCATTTGTACTTTCCTGGCTTGTTAGAGTCTCAAGAAATGAGGCCGTCAGTAGTGATCAATTTTCAGTGAATGGTACCATAGATTGTAGACTCAAACTTTCACACAGACCAAATAATATCCACTAATTTGGGTTATTTTTACCAAATATATGCAGCAGCATACAATTTGAACATCAGTCCCGAATGCATTTTTTTGCTTTCCAACAAATGCCTCTAAACTCAACTGCCTAGAAGCCACTGTAAAAGATCCTGTGTACATGTACTGATAAGATAACAGAGGAGAGTTCAGGGGAAGCTGAAAAAAAAAAAAAAAAAAAAAAAAAATCAACTGCCCCTAAACGTCCATTTAGCAGCAGCAGTGTGCATGAGGCCTAAGGGA
>BLSH010494110.1:631397-645677 GCA_018402905.1 Glandirana rugosa
ATGTCAAGTAACTCCCTTGGTACTTAAGGTTGTACATGACATTGTATGACTTCGTCTCGTACTAGGGGAGGGAAGCTTCTGACCCGGCGTACCGGCATAAGACTTTATTGCCGGGGTTTGTGTGGAGGTTCTGTTGGCGGACGGAAGATTTCTTCGACTCCCATTTCCACTACCTGACCGGTTCGTACAGAGATCTGGATTTGGGATAACTCGTAGACATCCCGTAGGAGTTTACCTTCCACCTCCTCGCGTTCAAGAGATTGTAGGTGGTCGAGACACTACACTAGTACCTCCCCCACCAGAGCTTCACAGGTTGCCACTGGAGTCCTCTTCCACCCCTCCATGATCACATCACAGAGCTGGTGGATGTTAGAGAACTTGCGCTCCTCCACCTTCCATTTGAGGATGCCCTACAGATGCTCAATAGGGTTTAGGTCTAGAGACATGCTTGGCCAGTCCATCACCTTTACCCTCAGCTTCTTTAGAAGGCAGGCGGTTGTCTTGGAGGTGTGTTTGGGGCCGTTATTTCAGAATACGGCCATGCGGCCCAGTCTTCGAAGGGAGGGGATCATGCTCTGCTTCAGTATGTTACAGTACATGTTGGAATTCATGGTTCCCTCAATGAACTGTAGCTCCCCAGTGCCAGCAGCACTCATGCAGCCCCAGGCCATGACACTCCCACCACCATGCTTGACTGTAGGCAAGACACACTTGTCTTTGTACTCCTCACCTGGTTGCCGCCACAAACGCTTGATACCATCTGTACCATACAAGTTTATCTTGGTCTCATCAGACCACAGGGCATGGTTCCAGTAATCCATGTCCTTAATCTGCTTGTCTTCGGTAAACTGTCTGCAGACCTAAATCCTATTGAGCATCTGTGGGGCATCCTCAAACAAAAGGTGGAGGAGCACAAGGACTAACATCCACCAGCTCTGTGATGTCATCATGGAGGAGTGGAAGAGGACTCCAGTGGCAACCTGTGAAGCTCTGGTGAACTCCAATGCCCAAGAGGGTTAAGGCAGTGCTGGAAAATAATGGTAGCCACACAAAATATTGACACTTTGGGCCCAATTTGGACATTTTTCACTTAGGGGTATACTCACTTTTGTTGCCAGCAGTTTAGACATTAATGGGGGTGTGTTGAGTTATTTTGAGGGGACAGCAGATTTACAGTTATACAAGCTGTACACTCACTACTTTTTGCCACATGAAAAGATAGAAAATATTTACAAAAATTGAGGAGTGTACTCACTTTTGTGAGAATATATATATATATATATATATATATATATATATAACTGATATCACCAGTGACACTAATACAGTGATCAGTGATAATACCATACACGGTCACTGCACTAATGATACTGGCTGGGAAGGGGTTACAAATGTGCCCAACAAGGTTTACTATGTGCTGATTTTTACCCCCTGCTTTGTAAGAAAAAAATGGCACATTGCTGCTGTCAGTAGAGAGCTCTGTTGTATACCAACACAGGACTCTCTTTCTGCATATATCATGTTTCAGCGAGTGAGGTCACAGTTGTGTGTCACTATTAAGCTTGGGCCCACTAGGTCACCACTCAAACTAGTCCCAGCCATTCAAGTCTTGGGGGGGAACTTTCTATTAACTGCCCTTGTGGAATAGCATCTTGGGAAAAGCTTACCACTTCAAAGCTGCCCATATATGTATCGAAATTCATCTGGTTTAGCAGGGATTGGCCGAATTTCAATCCATCTATGGCAGTTCCCACTCGACAAAAGAGGATCTAATGATCGTCTTCTGTCGAACTGGACTTTTGAAAATTTTTCTCAATCAGATGGCTGCAGCTGCTCATCAGTTTATTCTGACAGAGAAGGATGCAATGGCATAGCAGGGAGGATTCCTCCATCCACATCACATGGGAAAAGGCAATCTGTTTATTTTTGTCGATCAGCTCTGGATGATCAAAGAAAAAAAAAAAAAAAAAAAACTCACACATAACACATGAGATATCTATGGCCATCTATGGCCATCCTAACACTTCATTAAGGAAAATACTTAATTTTTAGTATTGGTCTGTTATTCACTGCCATTGATGGAAAGTATCTAATTATAAATTAGAGGCTTACAATATGCTATGTGACATAAAAGGAAACTCAACTCCTATACTGCTCTGTCCCTGCAGGTCTCAAAGGCAGCATCGGATCTCATGACATTCTGTGATGCTCACGCGTGTGAAGATCCACTCATCACTCCAGTACCCACTTCTGAAAACCCATTTAGAGAAAAGAAATTTTTCTGTGCCCTTCTCTGACGTATCTGCTACATCAGAAAAATACTACATTCTCTCTGACATGCCCAGTCAGCCCACTCACTCCCTCCTTGTCTTTTACCAACATGTCCTTCCACCTGATTTTATTTCACTATTGAGTGGTTTTAATGCTGCCCATCTTCTCCCTCAGCATGGAGAATTATTGACAATGTCCTCTCGACCCAAGGGACTTAAACTTTTAATTACGCCGATGGAAGACTGTGGTGATATACAACCAGTATTTATTTGTAAATTATACAACTGTGATTAATAAATATTGACAAAAAGGTCCAAATTTCATTTTTCTTGCCCAAGTAAATGAACGGTTTGTCAAAGTATAAAGTCCAAAAACACTGTACACAGCTACACAAATCACCTGTATCCCAGTTTATAGTTACTGTAAGGTGTAGCGGTACAAGACTGAATATCAGCCAATTACTACAGGCTTAGAGCCTGTTAATTCAAAAATAGGTCCATACAGCATGAAGATTCAGTGTACAAGTCCTACTTCACTGCCATAGAATTCTGCAAAAGAACAAAGAAAAAAAATCATCAGTAGTCTACAAACCAAGGTTAAAGTGGTTGTAAAGTCAGAAGGTTTTTTTTATCTTAAAGAGGTTGTAAACCCTTGCGGTTTCTCACCTTAATGAATTCTATGCATTAAGGTGAAAAACCTCCTGTAGTGCACCAGTCCCCCAGAGCCCCCCCCCCTTTTACTTACCTGAACCTGATCGTTTCAGCAACGGGGACGAGTACATCTGCTCCAGCCGGTGTCTCGGCTCCTCATTGGAAAGATTGATAGCAGCGCAGCCATTGGCTCCCACTGCTGTCAATCAAATCCAATGACGCGGGAGCGGAGCCGAGTCCTGCTGTCTGTCAATGGACGCAGCAGCAGGATACGGGAGAGCGCTCACACGGGTGCCCCAAGGGAGAGCAGCTCTCCAACTGGGCACTCGAGAAGAGGAGGAGCCAGGAGCGCCGCCGAGGCACCCAAGAAGAGCAGGATCGGGGCAAAACCAACTGCACAGAGTAGGCAAGTATAACAGGTTTTTTTTGTTTTGTTTTTTAAAAACTGAACCTTTACATAGCCTTTAATGCATCCTATACATTAAGATAAAAAAACCTTCTGTGCAGCAGTCCCCCTTACCTGAGCCCCCTCTCTATCCAGCGATGTTGTAGGATTGTCTCGGCTGCCCAGGACTCCCCTCATTGGCTGAAACAGCAGCGCGGCACCATTGGCTTCTGCTGCTGTCAAAGTTAGTCAGCCAATGAGGATAGAAAGGGGGCAGGGGCGGGCCACAGCTCCGTGTCTAAATGGATACATGGAGCTGTAGCTCAGCTTGGGTGCCCCGATAGCAAGCTGCTTGCTGTGGGGGCACTCAACAGGAGGGAGGGGCCAGGAGAGCTGAAGAGGGACCTGAAAGGAGAAGGATCCGGGCTGCTCTGTGCAAATCCACTGCAACAGAGAAGGCAGGTATAACATGTATTTTTTTAGCAAAAAACTTTAATGTCTGTTTAAAACAAATTTGAATATATTTTAAAAACCAAGCACAGTCTGCTCTTGTCAATGCTGAATTTCAGATATTTTTGTACATTATAACTAAGGGGCATGGCAAAGAAAAGGTCCACCCAAAATTAGTAATTTTCTTGCAAGTGGAGGGCAACTAGGAAATATTTGCCTTACCTAGCAATGATGGACTTCCATGTCGCTGCAGTTTGTAGTGACTAGTCGATTCCCCAATGTCAGGGGTAGGCAACCTTAAAGAGGTGGAGATCTACCTGAACAACATGGGAGACGTCAAAGATCACAGAGAACATTGTCACCTCCTCAACACCTGATTTAAACCTCCAATTGCTGCGGTATCACAATCATGCAAAATATATTAGACCCCTTTAACACTGAGGCAGGTTTCAGGCGTTTTAGCGCTATAAATGGCGCCTGTACAATGCCTCCCATGCCGCCTGAGTGCTTTCACACTGGGGAGGTGTGCTTGCGGGATGGGAAAAAAATCCTGCAAGCAGCATCTTCAGGGCCAGTTGAGAGCGCTGTATACAGAGCTCCCAAACCGCCTCTGCCCATTGGAATAAATGGGCAGCACTTCCAAAGTGCCTGAAAAGCGCTTTGGAAGTGCTGCAACACAGGTGTTTTTAACTCCTTCTTGAGGGTTAAAAGCGCCCCGATATCGGCCAAAAAGCACCACTTACAGCGGTTAAGCACTGCTAAAACGAGTGCCGCTTTACCACTAACACGGCCCCAGTGTGAAAGGGGTCTTAGCAGTCCATGACTAAGCACAGAAAACCCACAGTGTGAGTAAACCACAGCACATCAGTGTGAAAGAAGCTCTATACTATTATGCGCAGTGTATTGCTTCACACTGACCTGAAGATCTCTTCTTTTCTGCTGCTGGCATCACTCTGGAGACCACTAGTCGGGATAAGAGGTGGAGTGCAGTTGGTATCACTCCGCATGGAACAGAAGCCAGCAATACAGAGGAGGCATCGGCTTATGTGGCTCCTGCAGAACTACAGCTCCAACTTTACAAACAGTCCCTCTGCATTGCACTCTGATGCTCATTAATAGGTGGTCAGCAAGCCCAGACCATGATCTACCAGTCACCTGTCTGATCTACTGGTAGATCATGATCTACAAGTTGTTGTTCCCGGCCCTTTGTCCATGTACTGCTACAGCTAGCCTGATGCTAGTCACCAAAGAGACAACACAACTTCTTGTTCTGAGACACCAGAATGTGAAGATTTATACTACCTTAGACTGTGTACAGGTCAATAAATGACACAATGAAACTACATGATGAATGCACATCTTACACAGGTGAAAAGCACAAGGTGCAGGTGGGAAGGAGTATAAAGCCTTTAAAAAGGGAGTTTCTACTTCTCTGGCTACCAAGTATGTTTTATATATTATATGGCCACATACCAGCATTTCTTCCAGCTCTTCTATTTCGGCTTTATCCATCAGGATTCTACAAATAGATAGAAATGCAGAAAGATAAACATTAAAACAAACATACTGACTTCTCAGCAGCCTGCATAACTACTAGACACCCTTTGATTTTTTTTTTTTACATTTTACAGCATTACATTTGGGAAATAAAATGGATTTAAAGCATAACAATACTCACCTTGGCTCCAGTGGCGTGGTGTCCTTCAGCTCACCGCTGACCTCTTCGGGTGGGCGGTCGGCTTCCGGGTCTCGATTACCAGCCACTGTCATCAGCCAGGTGGAGAGGACATCACGCATGCACAGGAGTTCACTCAGATACAGCATTGCACAACTCAATGTACAAGAGGGGACAGTCAGGTAAGTAGTTATGCAAAAAAAGAGACAAAACATGTCTCTTCTGCATCGAAAATCCTGCTCGTCAGTCCATTTTAATTAGTTAGTCTAGAGTTCGACTCAAGTGCATTATTTTGTCAATAGACATTTAAGTGAAAAAAAATAAAAATAAATAAAAAATAAAAAAAAAGTCTATTTCATTTGTAAATAATGTCAGTGGCTACAGAGCGAATCAATGTATTCTAACGGAGGGGAGAGTCCCCACTGTCAGAATACAATATCACAGGGGCGGAGATCCCTACATCCACATTGGTTGTGTGGATGTGGGGGATTAGTGAGGTTTTTTTTTTTTTTTTCTTTCAACCAGTGAGTAGAAAAAAAACCCCCCCTCAATCTGTATACCCTGCTTTAGACTACATTTGATGTGTGGCTAAATTTACCACCCCTCTGAAAAGTGACTGCAGTGGATTGCCTTTTAGACTCATTTGACAGGAAGCAATACGTCACCACCTCACCACCTGTGTTAACTACTGAAAGCCTCCAGTTCAGTCCTTTGCACTTGAATGGGTCACATTTGGCAGCAGTTCCATCTTCCAAACACAGCAGATGGTAAAATCTTTACTGTGCCAAAATCAACATGTACTTTTCCCAAAGCTTTAATGCAGGTCAAGTAATAAGCAGGGTCTACTGCGTTGGAATGTTTCCTGGAGGTAGGTGGTCCTCAATGCAGAAAGCAGTGACATCATAACATCATAACAGCATCAGCACCATCCTGTGCATAGTTCCACTGTGACTGATAAAGCAATCCACTCACACTATGCCCTCACTCTTCCAGGTTGAATGACACAGGGCATCATTCTACCCATAAAGGACATCTAGTGGTAAAGGGGAACTGAGGGGGTAGCACTGTATATTGCAGTATTTTTTTTTTTTTCAATCCCTGACTTAAAACTACAGGTAAGCCTATACTAAGGCTTACCTGTAGGTGCCCTGCATATCTCCCAAACCTGCACTGTTTAGGGGATATGCAGTGTACTGTGATGTGCCTACGTCACTGGGCACATGGGCAGTGAAGAAATGGCTTTGGTGCCGTTCCTTCACTGAGATCGTGCCTTGACTGCGTGCGGGAGTGACGTCAGGTGACTCCAGCCAGTCACAGAGCCGGAGTTCGCAGCCCCGGAAGGAAGAGGGGCAGAAGATGGATGCAGCCCGGAGCGGGGACATCGCTGGCTTCCAATGCAGGCAAGTGGCACATAATGGGCTAATATGCGATGCATACTAGCCCATTATGCTTTTACATTCCAGGGTAACAGAGGTCAGGGTTTACTTCCTCTATAAAGCTCTCGCCACGGATACTTCTAAAAGAAAAAATAAAGCCTGCTGAGTGTAGAATGCCAGACCATTGCGGTGCACTTCACACACGTGTGTTGACTGCAGTAGTCCAACTCTGGCTTTGCATTGTTGCGTTGCACACAATACTGTACCATACATGCATTAGTATCAATCATTTTGAATAGCACCCAATGCAGTAAAGCAATGCACCACAACATGCTGCCTTTCCATTAGGCTCCGTAAAGAGGCGCCAGTCAGGCATGGTGTAGCACAATTTATTAAAAAAATATAAAATATGAACAACAATTGCACTCACATCGCTTAGGGGAGACAGAATTGGATCGGGATTGAATGTGCAGGGGCAGTCTCAGAGTGCAGCGGTTCGAGATCCAAGGAGGATCTGATTCCTTGCCAGCCCAGTCTAGCTGACGTGCAGATGCCAGGGGGTGTAGGGACCAACATTGTGGAGATGGAACCAGGATGAAAGTCTGGGTGGAGAGGCAGTCTTCTGCCATTAGGAGTGCACTGTCAGCCCAGCCAGTGCAATAGCCAATAGGGACGCGTTTCAAAGGCAAACACCTTCATCAGCCCAACAATTTCAATGGGCTGCTCTATCTGTGAGAAACTCAGGGAAAGAAGTCCCTGACCCTTTTTTAACCACTTTCCCTGGGTGGACGTCATTGATTTTGAGTGGTGATATCTGGATGATGCCTGCAGCTACAAGCATCATCCAGATATCTTTTTTTTCAGCCAGCGATTCCCTGAAATGTAAAAGCCATCTTAGCAACTGTTTAGCCGCTTGATTGCTTTCACAGGTGGTGGGAGGGGATGCTCCAGTTTACCATAGAGCTAGCCGTGGACCAGATGGTCCTTGGCCATCTCTATGACCCTCGGAGGCCGGATTTGATGTCATGTCACTTCCAAATGTGGCAGATGTAAATGCTGACTTTTTTTTTTTTTTTTTTTTTTGCTGGAAAGCCTGAGATGTTTTTTTTTTTTTTCTTGATTTCAGGTTTTCCAGCATAGAGAAGAGGTGTGGGGACTTATAGACCCCAGATCTCTCTGTAAAGAGGATCTGTCATGCCCTATTCCTATTACAGGGATGTTTAAATTCCTTGTAATAGGAACAAAAATGATCACATTTTTAAAAAAAATTTAACTAAAAGTGTGAAAATAAAATAAACATTGTAATAATTTTTTTTTTTAAAGCGCCCCCCCCACCATCACTCGCACGCAGAAGGGAAAGCATATGTAGACCACGCCCACATGTGTAAACAGCGTTAATGCCACACATGTGAGGTATCGCTGTGATCGTTTGAGCGAGAGCAATAATTCTAGTACTAGACCTCCTCTAACTCTAAACATTTTTTTAAAGAGTCGCCTATGGAGATTTTTAAGTACTGTAGTTTGGCGCCATTTCACAAGTGTGCACAATTTTAAAGCGTGACATGTTTGTATCCATTTACTTGGCATAACATCATCTTTTATATTTTACAAAAACATTGGGTTATCCATTGTGTTTTCTTGCATTAAAATTCACTAAAGTGTATTTTTTCCAAAAAAAATGCGTTTGAAAAATCGCTGCGCAAATACCGTGTGACATAAAAAAATTGCAACGACCGCCATTTTATCAAATGATGAATTTTACATGTAGGAGAGAAATGCCAGAATTGGCTTGGGTAGCAAGTGGTTAAACCACTTGCAGACCGCAATACGTATATTTACATTGCGGTTTGCAAGTGGTTTACTGGGACTATGGTTGAAACCCCGATATGGTTTTTTTGCAACCAGTGGCTAACTTTCCCATGAAACTGCTCAGAGGGGCTTCATGAGCCTCCCTCTCCCGCCGCTATTTCTCGGGCTTACCACTTCCGCCAGTTCACCTGAGAAACGATCCAATGGTGTGGCTGGCTGCTCCTATAGGTGATCAAAGAGTAGATACTCTGATCGCTTCTATGGCCTTGGATGACCAGAGCGACATCATGATGCCACTTCTGGCCAAGGCTGGAATTAATGTTTTGTTTTTTTTAACCACTTCTGCCCTGGAAGGATTTACCCACTTCCTGACCAGAGCACTTTTTGCGATTCGGCACTGCGCGTTTAACTGAACATTTCACAGTCCTGCAACGTTGTACCTAAACAAAATTGACGTCCTTTTTTCCCCACAAATAGAGCTTTCCTTTGGTGGTATCTGACCACTTCTGCGGTTTTCATTTTTTGCTCTATAAACAAAAAAACAAACAAAAAAAAAGTGTGACAATTTTTTTTACTTTAGCTATAATAAATATCCAAAAAAATGAATTTCTTCCTCAGTTTAGGCCGATATATACACTCTGCTACATTTTTTTTACCCCCAAAAAATATCGCAATAAGCGTATATTGATTGGTTTGCATAAAAAGTTATAGCGTCTACAATATATGGGAATATATTTATATATTTATGGCATTTTTTTTTATTTTTTTTTTTACTAGTAATGGCGGTGATTTGTGATTTTTAGCGGCACTTCGACATTGCGGGGCAGACAGATCGGACAATTTCGACACTTTTGAGACCAATGACATTTATACAGTGATCAAAGCTTTAAATAGTCACCGATTACTGTGTAAAATGTCACTGGCAGGGAAGAGGTTAACACTAGGGGCAATCAAGGGGTTAAAGTGATTGTAAAGGTTCACAGGTTTTTTTTAAAAACAAACATGTCATACTCACCTTCTCTGTGCAGCAGTTTTGGCCCCTAACCCCATCTTCTGGGGTCCTCCAGCGGTGCTCCGGCTCCTCCTCTTCTTGAGTGACCCCCACACTTCCCTGGGGTCACCCGTGCAAGCGCGCTGCCGACTCCTGCTGTTGTGTGTATATTCACAAAAACCGCGGGACTTGGCCCGGCCCCGGGTCACTGGACTTGATTGACAGCAGCGGGAGCCAATGGCTACCCAGCTATCAATCCAGCCAATGAGAACCAGAGCAGCTCGGGTGAGCTGCGAAGCTCATCCCCGCTGTGCATTCGTTCTGGGCTAAGGCAAGTAAAGGGGGGCTGCTGCAGGCAAAAAGGTTTTTCAACCCCTTTAAGTGTGTTCCCTTTGTGGTGTTTCTAACTGGGTGGGGGCTGGGCTGACTGGAGGAGGAGAGAGATTGTTGTCCATATCATTGGGAACAGATGATTTCTCTCAACTCCCCTGTCAAAATGGGGATCTGCTTTGTTTACACTCGCAGATCCCCATTCTGCCTGTCTCGGGAGTGATCGCGGGTGGCCGGCGAACACTGAGCCCGCCCCACCCGCTGATTGGCTCCCCCGCTAGCCAGTGAGTGCTCACGCCCACACCACACGTTCCCACGAGTGACGCATCATGACTGCGTTTTGCGGGAACGAGCCGACCTGCCACCCTAAAACGACTGGCTGGTCAGCAAGTGGTTAAGCAAAAGATCAAAAAAAATTTTTTTTTTCCTTTAGCTGTTAAAGGTAAAGAAGAGATTTGGGGTCTGTTTGACCCCAGATCTCTCCATAAAGAGGACCTGTCATCCTTATTTTTAATGCAATGGATGTTTACATTCCTTGTAATAGTAAATAAATTTTAAAGTGCCTCATCCCTCCATGTGCGCACACAGAAGCGAACACATTTGTAAGTCGCATACACATATTGTAAATGGTATTCACACCACACATGTGAGGTATCGCTGCGAACGATAGAGTGAGAGCAATAATTCTAGCACTAGACTTCCCCTGTAACACTAAACAAGTAAACTGTAAAGGCGTTAAAGCGTCACCTCTGGAGCTTTTTAAATAGCAATTTGTCGCCAATCCACGAGTGCGTGCGCAATTTTAAAGCATGACCTGTTAGGAATCCATTAACTCAGCGTAACATCTTTCACATTATAAAAAAATTGGGATAAACGTGTTTTTTTTTTTTTTTTTTTTTTTAATTCATTAAATTGTATTTTTTTGCTAAATTGTTGCACATAACCAGTGTGACATAAAAAATTGCAACGCTCTCCATTTTATTCCTTATGGTCTCTGAAAAAAAAAATGTATGTATGTAAGTTTGTATGTTCTAAGTAATTTTCTAGCAAACAATACTGATTTAAACGTGTAAACAAAAAGTGGCAGAAAAAGCTTGGTCGGCAAGTGGTTAAAAAAACATGGCACACTGAATCGCATGGTTTCGCGGCACCACGCAGCTTCATGCAACCGAAAATGTGCTGCGCTTTCAGATACTTGGGGGTGCTATTAAGGATTCATGGCACCCCACGTGTCTGCTAAACAGCAATGCTCTTTGGCTGTGAATCCAGGAATGTGTGCGATTTACACCCAATTCCAACATGAATCGAAGAGCCATGTAAAATGTGATAGGGTTTTTTTTTTTTTTTTTTAAATGCATACCGAGTTTTTATTGCCTCCAAGTAAAATTTAACGCACCGCATAATGCGTTTTCCATGCATTTTCATCTCTGGTCACCTGGGGGGAATAAAAACGGACATGTGGCTCAAAAAAAAAGACTAAAAAAATTGCACGGGGTCAATGGCGCTTTCCAGAGCACTGTGGTGCGTTAACAGCCCATTCAAAATGAATGTGCTGCCTCCACATAATGGGCCAAGCAGCTGCTGTACAAATATATGACATTGGGAACACCCCCTCCCTCTTGCTTCTTGTGCACTACAAGCACAGGACATAAAGTGAAAGGTTCCCCGCAGGTGTAATACCCCAGACACTCCGACAGGTGGAGCTCAGCGCTTCTAATGTCAAACTAGAACTCCCTCCGACACAGCGCCCCTCTCACCTCTCCAGGTTGTCATTGACGCTCTTCAGATTCACGGATATGGCTCGTGTGACCGCTGTAAGTTTCCGGAGCGCCTCGCACAGTGCCCGCTTCTGTCCTCCCTGGGCCGGGGAAGCGTTCACAAGAAGCCCGGAGCTCCGCCGGCTTACTCCCGCCTCAGCCATATCCAGCTGGAATACGCGCCACACCGCCGATAGGCGGGTCTGGGGCACGTGATCGAGCAGTACGGCATCACGTGACTCCCAATGCACAGGTCTTGTTGCGCTGTCATCGCAATGATTTACCATCGCGGTGCAGGAAAGAAATCCAATATTGATGACCTCGTCTTCCTCCTCCTCCTGCTACTGTTCTTCATGCAGCTGGCCGACAGGCTTGTTATGATCAGTGACAAATGCAACTGGAATGTGCTAAAACTGGAGCAGCTGAGCATAGTAACCAATCAGCTTCTAGCTTTAGCTTTTTCCAAAGAATGAAAGCTAGAAGATGATTGGTTGCCATGCACAGTTGCTCCAGTCCTTTCATTTCAAAGGCCAGATGCTGTTTTTATGGCTTATTTATTACAGGTATTCGTTAAGCGCCAACAATTCACACTAAGGTTGCACCAATACCATTTTTTTTTTACAAGTAACAATACTTTTGGTCAAGTACTCTCTGATACCAGGTACCGATACTTTGTGGTGCAATCTGCATCAATACAAAATAATTGGCGCAAATCGCAAGATATTTGAAATGGAATGCAATGCAATTCCTGTCAGAATGTAATTGTTGCATGTCAGGGGGGTCACCTTCCCTTAAAGTGGAAGTCCCACTTTTGGGTGGAACTCTGCTTTAAGTACATATCTGGCCAAATGCAAAATCTACATAAGTGTTCCAGTCCTGCCAATGATAGCAAATCACAGCTGCTGGAGAAGTACCGGGAACCCATGAGTATAAGGCGGAAGTGTTGTCAGCTTGGGGGCAGACCGCCTCTACATCTCCAGCCCTGTGAGCACCACCAGTGGCTGTGATTTGCTATCATCAGCGAACTGGGACACTTATGAAGATTTTGCATTTGCCAGATATGTACTGTGAATTCTCTCGGACACCTGTGATAATTAGATTGCCAGGTGAGCCCAATTAAAGGAAAAACTACTAAAGGAGGGTGTTCCACATTATTAAGCAGAGCGCCATTTTCAAGCAATATGGGAAAGAAAAAGGATCTCTCTGCTGCCGAAAAGTGTGAAATAGTTCAATGCCTTGGACGAGGTATGAAAACATTAGATATTTCACGAAAACTTAAGCGTGATCAGCGCCCTATTAAGAGATTTGTGGCTGATTCAGAGCACAGACGGGTTTGTGCAGATAAAGGCACATTGAGGAAGATTTCTGCCAGATTCATGCATCGGATCAAGAGAGCAGCTGCTAAAACACCATTATAGAGCAGCAAACATATATTTGAAGCTGCTGGTGCCTCTGGAGTCCCACGGACATCAAGGTGTAGAGTCCTCCAGAGTCTTGCAACTGTGCATAAACCTTCCATTCGGCCACCACTAACCAATGCTCACAAGCAGAAACGGCTGCATTGGGCAGAAAAATACATGAAGACTAATTTTCAAACAGTCCTGTTCACTGATGAGTGCTGGGCAACCCTGGATGGTCCAGATGGATGGAGTAGTGGATGGTTGGTGGACGGCCACCCTGTTCCAACAAGGCTGCGACATCAGCAAGGCGGTGGTGGAGTCATGTTTTGGGCCAGAATCATGGGAAGAGAGCTGGTCGCCCCCTTTAGGATCCCCAAAGGTGTAAAGATGACCTCTGCAAAGTATGTGGAGTTCCTGACTGATCACTTCCTTCTCTGGTACAGAAGGAAGAACTATGCTTTCCGTAATAAAAATCATCTTCATGCATGACAATGCACCATCTCATGCTGCAAAGAATACCTCTACATCAATGGCTGCTATGGGGATAAAAGCAGAGAAAGTCATAGTGTGGCCTCCATACTCCCCTGACCTCAATCCTATTGAGAACTTTTGGAGCATCCTCAAGCAAAAGATCTAGGAGGGTGGGAGGCAGTTTACATCCAAACAGCAGCTCTGGGAGGCTATTCTGACAACTTGCAAACAAATTCAAGCAGAAACTGTCCAAAAACTCACAAGTTCAATGGATGCCAGACTTGTGAAGCTGCTATCAAATAAGAGGTCCTAAGTTAAAATGTAACGTGACCTGTTAAAATGTTTAAAAAGTTAAAATGTTGTTCAAAGTTTGATTGAAATAGCTTTTGATTTCAGTAAAAATGCTGCAAACAACAAATGACAATTTTCAGTTCTTTACAACCTATAACGTGTTTTGAAACTTACTGTGCATAAAAATTTTGAACAGTGCATTGTAAGTTTTTTTTTATTTTGAAAAAAAATACTGTTATCATTAGGAGGTTTGTTCGAATAAAATTTGAATTGTGCTCTTAATAGTTGATAACATGAGAATTATGCTGACTGTTGTTTACATCAATTATTTAGGTAAATGAGAAAAATATCATTGGCATAATAATTTGGAACAGGGGGTGTATATATATATATATATATATATATATATATATATATATATAAT
>BLSH010494110.1:654207-669391 GCA_018402905.1 Glandirana rugosa
ATATATATATATACACACACACACACACACACACACACACACACACATACATATATATATAGGTGAAGGGCTGGCGGCATACGTCTTACTGCCGGCCCTTCACCGACTCAATAGGACTGACCTGCAGTATACTGCAGGAGTCCTATTGTTCGGCGGCGCGCGGGCCCCCCTGCGCGTAACGCCGCTAGCCACCACACCCCCCAGTCAGACTGGGGGGTGTTACGGCTAGAGCCATTTCACGAAGCTAGGCTTCGTGAAATGGTACACTGGTTAGCGCCGACCAGTGTCACATTATGTCCTTTCGGCAAATAGCCGAAAGGACATGAGTCCAGACGTCAGGGATGCAGCCGATCGGCTCTCCCCTCATCAGGTCTGCAGACCTGAGTACAGGAAAGCCGATAAACGGCTTTCCTGTATTACACTGTGACCAGCCGCGATTGGTCACATGGTAAAGTGCTTCGGATCGAAGCACTTTACCGAGATCGGCATTGTGGGGGGTCAGACTGACCCCCCACACCACCGATCGCCGCAATGCGCGTCCCCCCGGGCGCGCGGCGGCTTGTTATCCTGAGGACGTCATATGACGTCCAGTCAGGATAACTCAGCCACTTCCCGGCCGTCATTCTGCATACGGCGGTCGGGAAGTGGATATATATATACATACACACACACACACACACACACACACACACACACATATATATATATATACAGTTGTGCTCATAAGTTTACACACCCTGGCAGAATTTATGATTTCTTGGCCATCTTTCAGAGAATATGAATGATAACACAAAAACATTTATTTCACTCATGGTTAGTGTTTGGCTGAAGCCATTTATTATCAATCAACTGTGTTTTCTCTTTTTAAATCATAATGACATCAGAAACTACGCAAATGGCCATGATCAAAAGTTTATATACCCTGGTGATTTTGGCCTGATGACATGCACACAAGTTGGCACAAAAGGGTTTGAATGGCTATTAAAGGTAACCATCCTCACCTGTGATCTGTTTTATACAGTTCAACTACCTTTTCCCGCAGATCCTTTGACAATTCTTTCACTTTCCCTATGACTCAGAATCCAGAAACGTCAGTGCAGCACTGGATGAAAGATGCAAGGGTCTGACAGGAGTCCAGAAACTCATTGACCTTTTATACACACACACACACTAATTACAAGCAGATTACATATGATGGTGGTTACCCTTAATAGCCATTCAAATCCCTTTGTGTCAACTTGTGTGCATGTTATCAGGCCAAAATCACAAGGGTGTGTAAACTTTTGATCAGGGTCATTTGGGTAGTTTCTGTTGTCATTATGATTTAAAAAGAGTAAACACAGTTGATTGATAATGAATTCAGCTTCAGCCAAACACTAACCACGAGTGGAAGAAATGTTTTTGTGTTATCATTCATATTCTCTGAAAAATGGCCAAGAAATCATAAATTCTGCCAGGGTATGTAAATTTATGAGCACAATTGTGTACATAAATATATATATATATTTATGTGTATACACACAGACACACGGAAATCACATGCGATTCGGACAACAATCAAACCGCATTCCTGTTCAAATCACATGCAATTCTTTGCAGTTCGATTTGCACTGCTGCATATCGCACCGCAAAGTTTTGGTATTGGAAGCATTTGCACGAACACCGGTACCGGTGCATAACTCATTTACACACTTTATATAATATTAATTTATATCAGTCCTTGTCACCAAGGAGCTTACAATCTACTCTGTCTTGTGCACCTACACACATGCTAGGGTCAATTAACTTACCAGCATGTCTTTGGAGTGTAGGAGCCTAGGGGACACCCACAAGCCCAGGGAGAAGTTGTCTTTTAGGGCTCATTTACAGTGGAGTCACCCTCTGAAGAGCGATCTGCAGTAATTACTTTTCAGAGGGTGTTTGACAGGTGGTGAGGATGCATGTTTTAACCCCTAAAAGCCTGCGCTGCAACCACGTGCAATGCACATGAATAGGTCTTATTAACTGGGCATGTGCAAGGCATCACAACTGCGGTATGTGTATATAACTGTACAACTACCTTTGCAGCTTAGGGGGAACGGCGATAAAAATGCTGCTCAACCATGTGTTTTTACCACCCCCAACCACAAGTGTATTATTGTTATAATATTGTATATTATTATAATAATACTATGATAAAGAACTCTAAGGGCCCATTCACATGGGAATGCAGTGTAGGAAAGCATGTTCCCACGCCACATGTGAAAGCGCTGCCCTTGTGAGATGCGCAGGTGCCAATGAATTGTTGATGGCACCCCAAACGCAACGCATTTGGAGTCACAGTGACAGTTTAGTGCAGTGTGATTTGCAAAATCAGTGCTTGCACTACTTTTTACACGTTCCAGTGCATTTTGCAGCCTATTCAAAAGAATGGGTTGTCACAACCGTGACACAAGGGGCCGCACAGGAACACGCACATGCAAAAGCACACATTTCAATGTGAACTGACCCCTATAGCACCAACAGTTTGTGCAACAGTTTATACAATATACAGTGGAGAAAATAATTATTTGATCCCCTGCAGATTTTGTACGTTTGCCCACTTACAAGGCAATGAAGGGTCTAGAATTGTTATCATAGGTGTATTTTAAATGATAGAGACAGAATAACAACCAAAAATAAAAAAAAAACACAAGATACAAATGTTATAATTTAATTTGCAGTTCAGTGAGTAAAATACAGTCAGGTCCATAAATTGGGACATCGACACAATTCTAATCTTTTTGGCTCTATACACCACCACAATGGATTTGAAATGAAACGAACAAGATGTGCTTTAACTGCAGAGGGTATTTACATCCAAATCAGGTGAACGGTGTAGGAATTACAACGGTTTGTATATGTGCCTCCCACTTTTTAAGGGACCAAAAGTAATGGGACAATTGGCTGCTCAGCTGTTCCATGGCCAGGTGTGTGTTATTCCCTCATTATCCCATTTACAAGGAGCAGATAAAAGGTCCAGAGTTAATTTCAAGTGTGCTATTTGCATTTGGAATCTGTTGCAGTCAACTCTCAATATGAGATCCAAAGAGCTGTCATTATCAGTGAAGCAAGCCCTCATTAGGCTGAAAAAACAAAACAAACCCATCAGATAGCAAAAACATTAGGTGTGGCCAAATCAACAGTTTGGAACATCCTTAAAAAGAGAGAATGCACCGGTGAGCTCAGCAACACCAAAAGACCCGGAAGACCACAGAAAACAACTGTGGTGGATGACCGAAGAATTCTTTCCCTGGTGAAGAAAACACCCTTCACAACAGTTGGCAAGATCAAGAACACTCTCCGGGAGGTAGGTGTATGTGTGTCAAAGTCAACAATCAAGAGAAGACTTCACCAGAGTGAATACAGAGGGTTCACCACAAGATGTAAACCATTGGTGAGCCTCAAAAACAGGAAGGCCAAATTAGAGTTTGCCAAACAACATCTAAAAAAGCCTTCACAGTTCTGAAACAACATCCTATATCCCAGATGAGACCAAGATCAACTTGTGCCAGAGTGATGGGAAGAGAAGAGTATGGAGAAGGAAAGGAACTGCTCATAATCCAAAGCATACCATCTCATCAGTGAAGCATGGTGGTGGTAGTGTCATGGCGTGGGCATGTATGGCTGCCAATGTAACTGGTTCTCTTGTATTTATTATTGATGTGACTGCTGACAAAAGCAGCAGGATGAATTCTGAAGTATTTCGGGCAATATTATCTGCTCATATTCAGCCAAATGCTTCAGAACTCATTGGACGGCGCTTCACAGTGCAGATGGACAATGACCCGGAGCATACTGCGAAAGCAACCAAAGAGTTTTTATGGGAAAGAAGTGGAATGTTTTACAATGGCCAAGTCAATCACCTGACCTGAATCAGATTGAGCATGCATTTCACTTGCTGAAGACAAAACTGAAGGGAAAATGCCCCAAGAACAAGCAGGAACTGAAAACAGTTGCAGTAGAGGCCTGGCAGAGCATCACCAGGGATGAAACCCAGCGTCTGGTGATGTCTATGTGTTCCAGACTTCAGGCTGTAATTGACTGCAAAGGATTTGCAACCAAGTATTAAAAAGTGAAAGTTTGATTTATGATTGTTAATCTGTCCCATTACCTTTAATCCCTTAAAAAGTGGGAGGCACATATACAAACTGTTGTAAATCCTACATCGTTCACCTGATTTGGATGTAAATACCCTCAAATTAAAGCTGAAAGTCTGCAGTTAAAACACATCTTGTTTGTTTCATTACAAATCCATTGTGGTGGTGTATAGAGCCAAAAAGATTAGAATTGTGTCAATATCCCAATATTTATGGACCTGACTGTAAGTATTTGATCCCCAACCAACCAACAATATGTCTGGCTCCCACAGACTGGCTACAGTATGTGATCATGTGGTACACAGATTAGTCCTCTCAATTTAAGAAGGTGCTCCTAAGGACAACCCATTATGTGTATAAAAGACACGTGTCCATAGAATCTCTTTCTTCCATTCACACCTCACCATCATGGGCAAGACCAAAGAGCTGTCAAAGGACTTCAGGGACAAGATTGTAGACCTGCACAAGGCTGAAATGGGATTCAAGACCATCAGCAAGAAGCTTGATGAGAAGAAGACAACCGTTGGATCGATTATTCGCAAATGGCAGAAATACAAAATAACCATCAATCACCCTCGGTCTGGAGCTCCATACAAGGTTTCGCCTCATGGGGTAAGGATGATGATGAGAAAAGTGAGGGATCAGCCCAGAACTACACAGGAGGCGCTTGTGAATGACCTCAAGGCAGTTGAGACCAGAGTCACCAAACAAACCATTGCTAACACAATACACAGCCATGGATTGAAATCCTGCGGCTCCCGCAAGGTCACCCTCCTCAAGAACACATGTACAGACCCGTCTGAAGTTTGCCAATGAACATCTAAATGATTCAGAGAAAGATTGGGAGAAAGTGCTGTGGTCAGATGAGACTAAAATTGAGTTCTTTGGCATTAACTCGACTGTTTGGAAGAAGAAAAATGCTGACTCTGACCCTAAGAACACCATCCCTACAGTCAAGCACGGACGTGGAAACATGATGCCTTGGGGCTGTTTCTCTGCAAAAGGTACAGGCTGCCTTTGCCGCATTGAGGGGCTTATGGATAGGGCCATGTATTGTAAAATCTTGGATGAGAACCTTCTTCCCTCAGCCAGAACACTGAAGATGAGTTGTGCATGGGTCTTTCAGCATGACAATGACCTGCCAAGGCTCAAGAAGAAGCATTTTAAGGTCATGGGGTGGCCCAGCCACCCCCAGACCTTAATCCTATTTAAAATTTATGGAGGGAACTGAAAGTTCGAGTTACCAAGAGACAGCCAAGAAACCTCAAGGATTTAGAGAAGGTCTGTAAAGAAGAGTGGATCAAAATCCCTCCTGTAATATGTGCAAACCTGGTAACCAACTACAAGAAACAACTTACCTCTGTGTTTGCCAACAAGGGTTTCTCCACCAAGTACTGATATTCTGTCTCATTTAAAATACACCTATGATAAAAATGATAGACGCTTCATTTCTTTGAAAGTGGTAAAACTTACAAAATCTGTAAGGGATCAAATAATTATGTTCCCCACAGTTACAATACAATCCCAGACTAGAGGGCAAGGAGGGCCCTGCTCTTGAGAGCTTACAGTCTAAAGGAGGTTCAATAATGTTTGAGTGAGGGGCCTGGAACAATTCTGTACATACCAGTAAAGTCAGCGGTCTTGTTCCAGTGCCATAAAATAATATGGCAAAAGGCTAACAAATGATATCTAGGAAACTAACATTTGCAGAACAATAGCAGCAATAAAATAAAAAAGAAATTGCAAACTCGTTATTTCTCTCAGGAAAGGCTTCCTTTAGCCCTCCTTCACACCAATGCAATTTGTCATGCGGTTCAAAAGTTCAAAATCGCTTGGCAAGTCGCACTCCATTTGCAGCAATAAAACTGTTCACATCTTTGTGACCCAAGTCATAGCAATTTTGAAAAAGGCTCCTGCACTACTTTTCTGCGATTTCATTGTGACTTGCATTGACGTCTGTTAAATGAAGTCGCAATGAAATTGCACATCCAAATCAAACTGATCTGTGGCTTTGAAATTGCGCTGAAGTAGTACGATTTCAAAGCCGCACTGGTAGGAACTAGGGCTTAAAGTGAACTTGTGCTTTGTCCATACAGGGCAGAGTGGAGGAGTGTCATCACGTATTCACATAATTGTGAAGTGGAAGTAAAATGCTAAATGGTTTTCAGCATTCTTTATGAATTCAGCCCCCTGAGTCAATAATTTGTAGAACCACCTTTCACTGTAATTACAGCTGTAAGTCTTTTTGGGGATGTCTCTACCAGCTTTGCACATCTAAAGTGAAGTTCTTGACCATCCTTCTTTGCAAAATAGCTAAAGCTGTCAGATTGGATGGATCTTTTTCACTTCCTTGTATATGCTACAGATTTGTAAGCACAGTTACTTTTTTGAATACATTTTACTGGATTGTACTGCATGAGATTCTCATGTCCTAAAGTGGTTGTCAACTCTTGACAACCACTTTAACCTGCAGGTAAGCCTATAATAAGGCTTACCTGTAGGTACCCTGCATATCTCCTAAACCTGCATGGTTTAGGAGATATACAGTGTAAATGCATGTGCCATCTGGGTCGTTTCTTTACTAAGTGTGCCGTAAATGACGGCTCCTCTGTGCATGCGCAGGAGTGACGTCATTACGGCTGGAGTCCGCGCTGTGATTGGCCGGAGCCTGCGATCCCGGAAGAAGCCACAATCAACATGACGACGGTCACAGCGGTGCTTGGGGACCGCTGCAACAGCGTCGATCTCAGGTGTTTCATAATGAGCTAGTATGCGATGCATACTAGCTCATTATGCCTTTGTCTTGCAGGTGTTTTTTTTTTCTTCATCCCTTGACAACCACTTTAATCAGGTCTGTGTATGTCACAGTGAGAGTGAAGTCTCATGCTCTATTAAAGTGGAAATGGCAGTGCTCTGAAGGGGTATATGGAGCCATTATGTATACAAATCTTGATTGATCTCTGAGTTGTAAGATCTCTATAGTTGGTAACCTGCTTGGTGTAGCACAGAAGCACTTTTGCTACTATTTTTCTGTGCAGGGGCACTTTATCACAGAGGTTATATTACTCTTAAAGCTGTGGATTGCACTGTCGCGCTGTACAAATGGCCCTGGTTGGGTGACAGGTGTAATCAAGAGGGCAATCAAGGGGTTAACTGTGTGCCTAGCAAGTTTATGTGTGCTGCTTGTACTCACTGATCTGGCTGGGTTTCTCTCTTTCCTTTAATTTTTGAATTGCAGGGAGAAATACAGCCAAAGCCTGTGTTTACAAAGACAGAGGTCTGTGCTGTGATTGGCCACACCCAATCAGCAGATATACAGCCATAATCATTGCATGTAACATGCTGTCAAACTTGTGTTGTGTCCTATCACAGCATAGGTCAAGCGGAATGGGCTGCGCATACGCCCCTGAAAGCCAGGAAGTATGCTGCAGTGTCTAACTGTGCCAACCGTACTGTGGGCAGGGGGAGAATGGTTAACAATCACTTTCCGATTCTGGAGGTCATTGTTTTTCTCCACTGCCTATTCACAGCACACATGATTTTAAAAACCCTCTGAGGGGCTGTGGGAAGAGTTATCACAGCTCTCGTCAACCCCAATTAGGAAAGAGTGAGACCTCTATAGTCAGAAAGCAATTACTTTGCAACTTGGTGTGCAACTTACAATTTGTTTGATATTTGGAAATGGAATAATGCTGGTGCTAGGGAATACTCTTTTCAACCTAAAACATAGTGGTGTCTCCTCATCAATTAACTTTGCAATTTCCACAAAGGTAATATCGTGTCTGATGTATGTTAAAGTGATTGTAAAGTCAGAAGGCTTTTTATCTTAATGCATTCTATGCATTAAGATAAAAAGCCTTCTGTGTGAAGCAGCCCTTCTCAGCTCCCCTAACACTTACCGGAGCCCCATCTCTGTCCAGCGTGTCCATGAGTGTCTCGGCCGCCCAGGACTTTCCCCCCTGAATGGACACATGGAGCTGTAGCTCAGCTTAGGTGCCCCCATAGCAAGCTGTTTGCTGTGGGGGCACTCGACAAAAGGGAGGGGCCAGGAGCACAGAAGAGGCACCAAAGCAGAGGAGAATCCGGGCTGCTCTGTGCAAATCCACTGCAACAGGGCAGGTAAGTATAACATGTTTGTTATTTTTATAGAAAATCTTTTTGTGAGCTCTGATGCCATAAACCTTAGTGGCTCTCTAATAACTGGTTTCATGAAAAAGTATGGGCAGATTTAACACAATTCTGGCAAGATACTATCCATCCAATGTCATGCTATATGCTATAGGACATGTTTAAGGCAGTAACTAGGGGTTCCTGTATATCCAATAATGTAACCTGTAAACAATCCTGCACTCACTTCCAAAACTTGCAGGATGTTTTTGCAGATGTCCTTAAAGTGATTGTAAAGTCTATTGGTGCTCCTGGCCCCTCCCTCCTGTCAAGTGCCCTCATAGCAAGCAGCTTGCTATGGGGGCACCCAAGCCAAGCTGCAGCTCCATGTGTCCATTCAGACATGGAGCTGTGGTTCTGCCCTGCCCCCTCTCTCTCCTAACAAACTAATTGACAGCAGCAGGAGCCAATGTCAGGAGGGAGAGTTCCAAAAGGCGGACACACTCGTGGACAACGCTGGAAAGAGATGGGGCTCTAGTAAGTATTAGGAGGGCCAAGGGGGGCTGCTGCACACAGAAGGCTTTTTATATTAATGCACAGAATGTATTAAGATAAAAAAAAACCTTATGACGTTATAACCCCTTTAAAGAATACACAACCAACCCCACTGAGTCTCTGTGCCAAAATGTTGCAACCTTACAGTGCTCCCTTGACCTAATGTCTACTGGCATGACCGCTAAAAGACTGATGTACCGATCCGCTTATATTTTTTTAGAACAGTGGGAGAATTAGGAAAGAGCTTGCCTTCTTATCATGTATGGAATCTCCACCAATGTTCATCTCAAGTATTGTGCACCCTGTGGAAATAAGGAAAATACCCAGCCAAGCCCCCAGGCACCACTCATTCTTATACCTAAACCAGATAAGAATAAATGGAAGTTTTATAGACCCATTTAATTGTTAAATAGGAATTTAACAATTCTAGCAAAAACCTTAGCAACGAGGATGGCCACAATTATACTACTAATTTAATACATCCTGACCAAACTAGCTTTATGCCAGGTAAAAATATCCATGCTTATATTAGGACGTTTTATATCAATGTCTTTAATGCCTGACAATTACACCGATCCAGCCTTATGGCGTTAATGGACATTACAAAGGCATTCATTTCAGTTCCCTGTAATTACTTTTGGACTATATTGCACAGAAAGGATATTGGGTCCTTATCCTTGAAATAGACCAAGTTTTCATACAGTGATCCAAGTTGCACACTAATGAGGATGTTTTCCTTCTGTGGAGATCATGAGCATACAGCTTTCGAAAGCCGATCACGACAGTTCATGCAAAATTATCCAAAGGGACAAACACAAATTTTTTCAAGTAAGATAATAGAATGAATGATTTTCGCCGCACTTGTCTGAGCATCGATCTAAGCATAGGTCCCACTCTCCAAGGCTGCAATAATACCCCAGCCGTGGAACTTGGGAGAACTGAAGGACGGCCATCTGAGGTGCTCTGTTTGGCTTGTCCAGCTCCTTCCCTGGCAAAAAAATGACTCAGATGCACTCAGAGTTAAAACATATATTCATGAAACAATAGCCGAGAGTATTCAAAGTTTGACTACTGCAAGCTGCTCCGGAAACGAGCCTAAGCCAAAAGGCAAGTGTAAACAGAAGCAAGCCTCCCCGCCACTGCTGGAAATAGCCTCAGGATAAGCTGTGGAAGATTTCATTGAGCATTTGTTTGATTTTCAGCTCATAGATTCTTACATCACAGCAGTAAAAGAGGCCATAGAATTGGAACAAGATTCTCAACCGCCTGAGAAGTTAAGGAGATATTTCTCAAATTTTAAAGAGACAGGGAGCCTCCTTCCCGTTAATGACTGAAATAGGGGAAATAATAAAAGATGAATGGGAAAAAAAGAGATGGTGAATGTTCAAAATCAGTCAGCCAAACTATACCCATTCAAATCTTTAGATGCTGAAATATGGGATAGGCTGCCGGAGTAGATGCTGCTTTGCAATGCCTAGCGAGGCACGTTTTCATTTATTTGGAAGATCCTGTCACCTTAACAGGGCCTATGGATATGCTCGCAGACTCTGACCTGATAAGGATTTACTCAGCAGTGGGCGCAGCTTGCCGACCAGTGATAACTCTTAGGCTACATGTACACGGGACATTTTTCAACCTCACCTGAACGACTCAACTTGACAGCTAGAAACCGACGTTTAAAAATGTCAGTTTTAGCCGCATTTGCACATAGAAGCGTTTTTTAAAAAATGTCTCTAAATGAAACACTCCTAGACGTGAGTTACTGCGTTTAGACATGTTTACAAGCTGTTACAGGCATTTGGCGGTTCAAATGCCTCTGAACATCCCTCCTGAACGCATTTTTTTTTGCATTCCAAGAAATGCTTCTAAACTCAACTGCCTAGAAACTACTATAAACAACCCTGTATACATGTACTGATAAGATAACATAGAGGAGAGTTCAGGGGCAGCTGAAAAAAAAAGGCCAACTGCTCCTAAACGTCCATTTACCAGCAGCAGTGTACATGAGGACTTACTTCTATTTCCAGGGCTCTTAATCACTACAGATCCACACTATAGCCGAAAGACAGCTACATCAGGATTCTGAATTGCAGGAGAGACATCCATGGACGTCTGGCCCTTTGCGCGCTCCCTGTCCGCCATCGTGGGCGCGCAGCGGGGGAAGATCTGTGATCGCCGGGTCCCTTGGACACGGCTAATCACAGATCGGGGTAAATGGCCAATCACAGGGGCCATTTACCACGTGATTGGCAGGTCCAATGAGAGATTATCTCAAATGTAAACATGAGATCATCTCTCGTTGCCGGCTTTCTCTCCTCACACAGACACCACTTTGTGAGGACAGAGAGCGATCTGTGCTGTGTGTGTTTCAATGAGTGTTTCATTACTGATTGATTCCTACTGTGCCCAAATACTGCCTTTCACAGTGCCACTATCTGTCATCAGTGCCACCTGTCAGTGCCACATATCATCACTGCCACCTGCCAGTGCCATGTGTCAGTGCCATCAATCAGTGTCACGTGTCAATGCCACCTGACCTGTCATCAGTATCACCTAACCTGTCATCAGTGCCACCAATCAGTGTTACATGTCACCAGTGCCACCTGACCTGTCATCAGTGCCACATATCAGTGCCACCTGACCTGTCATCAGTGCCACATGTCAGTGCCACCAGACCTGTCATCAGTGCCATCAATCAGTGTCCCGTGTCATCAGTGCCATCAATTATCAGTGTCACGTGTCATCACTGCCACCTGACCTGTCATCAGTGCCACCTGTCATCAGTGCCCATCAGGGTCACCTCATAAGTGCCATCGGTGCCAATTAGTTCTGCACATCAACAATGGAAAAAAGATCTTTTTCTGCAGGTTCCTCTTAATCTGATGTGAACTATAAGCCAGTCTCAAATAGTGATCCACTAACGAACTCAGACAAGGAGTATCATCCGCCTGTCAGACAAAGGCACGTTGGTGAGGAGGCAATACCATCCACCAGCAGCGCTGTGCCATCCACCAGCACCGCTGTGCCATTCACCAGCACCCCACTGTCATCCACCAGCATCGCTGTATCTCAGCAAGAAACAGCAGGAATCAGTGGGGTGTTACCTCAGCCCCAAAGGGTTAGGTCCCATGCTGGCCTTCCCTATTCCCTTCAGCACCCTTTGTGGCTTGCTCCTAATTCAGGAGAAGCTGGGATTTCCCCTTTCACTTCCCAGCCAGGAGTCCAGGTGGACACAGAAAATTTCTCACTCATCAATTTCTTTGATTTGGTTTTCACGGAGGACATACTAACATCTATTGTGGCCCAGTGCAACCTGTATGCACATCAATTCATCAAAAATAATCCAAATTCCTATTATGCCGTCCCTTTGAGTGGAGGAAAGGTGGAAGAGTTCAAAACATTTTTGGGCCTCACATTCTGCATGGGACAACAAAAAAATTAACTGCACTCCTATTGGTCCACCTACCCCATCTTCCACGTCGGTCTTCTCAACGATAATGCCCAGGACACGATATCTCATGATTATGAGATTTCTCCATTACAATGATAATGCCCAGTCCCCTCCCCGAAATGCCCCAAATTATGACCGGCTTTATAAAATTTGCCCAATACTTAATTATTTTTCAAGTATTCCCACAATTGTTTACACCGGACCAGCACATATGTATTAATGAATCCCTTGTTAAATAAAACATTTTTTTCCCAGTAAAAGAGCCCGCTATGGGGTGAAAGTCTATAAATTGTGTGACCGAGCCACAGGGTCAGTTTACGCCTTTATAGTGTACGAAGGAAAGAACTCCCAGCTGCATCCCCCTAAGTGCCCAGACTATTTAGGCTCAAGCGGGAAAGTTGTTTGGGAACTCATTTACCTGCTCCTGGAGAAAGGCTACCACCTATATGTCGATAACTTTTATACAAGTTTACCCCTGTTCTGGAACCTTCACAGGAAGAGTACGCCAGCATGTGGCACAGTCAGAAAAAACAGGATGGGCTTTCCCCAAAGACTCGTCAACATGAAGCTTAGAACAGGAGAGACGGTGAGTCTGCGGAATGAGGAAATTCTGGCTGTGAAGTGAAGGGATGTGTATATGTTGTCATCAATACACAATACGTTTGTGGAGATCCCCAGAAGGAATGGCCCAATACAAAAAACAAGCTGCATCCAAGAGTACAACTTGTATATGGGAGGAGTTGACCTAAATGACCAAATGATGGAACCCTATCTTGCTACCCGAAAAACATACCACTGGTATAAAAAAGTTGCACTCTATTTTTTTCATTTGGCCATGTACAACACCTATGTGCTATACTGAAATTCCAACGAAAACTCCAAACCCTTCCTTGGCTACCAGGAGGATATCATCACCAAACTTCTATAACCGAACAGCCCACCAGAAAACATTAGATCCGATGTGTGTAGCAGACTCTCCGAGCGCCATTTCCCCAATAGAATACCTCCCAGACCAACAGGCCTAAAATGCCAGAAAAGATGCTGGGTGTGCTCCAGTGGAGGAGTTAGAAGAGACACCACTTATTATTGTGCCCTTTCCAACCAGGTCTCTGCATAGGTGACTGTTTCTGCCATTATCACACTTTAGTCAATTATTAGGGATTATTAATCCTCAGTTCATGTTCCAGTTTGCACACCTTATGCCACTGCTTGCTCTTGAACTGACTCTGGCTTGTTATTTGACCACACCTTTGCCGGCCGCTTGTGTACATACCTCTGCCTGCTCTGGAACAGACCCTGGCTTGTTATTCATCCACACTTCTGCCTCTACCCCTGTCCCCATTCTGTCCTGACTGAGGCCCTACTTCTGCCTGCTGGACTTACTGCCATCATGTCTCTGCCTGCCGCATGAACTGACCACACCTCTGCTGCTACCTGGACTATGGACCATGTTTTTGCCTACTACTAGGACCAATATTATGGCACTGTTGACAATATTTCTGCCTGCACTGACCTTGGACTGTATATGGACAGTATCCTTGCCTGCTGCCTATTGACAGTATTCATGCCTGTTGCCTGGACAATTGTGTTCGCTGTCGTATTACCAGGACCAATATTTTGGCACTGTTGACAATATCTCTGCCTGCACTGACCCTGGACTGTATATGGACAGTATCCCTGCCTGTTGCCTGTACTATGGACAGTATTCCTGCCTGGACAATTGTGTTCTCAGTAGCTGACCAAGTCCCTGCCTGCTGCCTGGACCAGTTCTATGCTCCTGTGGACAGCTACGCTATTAAAACCACAGGTAATCTTTTGTTTACCCTTAACTCAGCAGAATGTATTTTGGGGTGTAATTATTGGTATGTGCATGCTATATGTCCTTAGAACACCTGACAGTGTTCCTTGCATGTTGGGCCTCTGTATGTAGCCAGGCTGTGCAAAAGTCTCACACATGTGGTATCACCATACTCAGGAGGAGTAGCAGAATGTATTTTGGGATGTCATTTTTGCCATGTACATGCTATCTTTTGGAAATATCTTATAAATTGTAAGAAAGTATTTTACCTATGAAATGACATTAATAATAATCTCTACCTTTGGGTGATTGTGAGACAAATTTCTTTAAACGCCATCAAAGGTGAAAATAAGTGTGATTTTATTTACCACGCAAAGGTTACAAAAAATAGGTAAGTTGTAATATCACATACAAAAAATATATGTATCTTCAAATAAAATAAAGGTGATTAAATAAATGTTTCCTTAACCACTTCAGCCCCGGAAGGATCTCCAGCTTTAGGACCGGAGCCCTTTTTGCGATTCGGCACTGCATCGCTTTAACTGAAAATTGCGCGGTCGTGCGACGTTGTACCCAAACGAAATTTGCGTCCTTTTTTTCCCACAAACAGAGCTTTCTTTTGGTGGTATTTGATCACCTCTGCGTCATTGCTGATCGCCGCTATAAACAAAAGAAGAGCGACAATTTTGCAAAAAAAACCAAATTTCTTACTTTTTGCTAGGTTTGGTTTGCGCAAAAGTGATCGCGTTTACGGATGATGAGAATTCATTTTTGGGGTTTTTTGTTTTTTTTTACTAGTAATGGCGGCGATCTGCGATTTTTAGCGGTACTGCGATATTGCAGCGGACATGTCGGACTATTTTGACACTTTTTTGGGACCATTGGCATTTATACAGCGATCAGTGCTATAAAAATGCACTGATTACTGTGTAAATGTCATTGGCAGTGAAGGGGTTAACCTGCAGGGGGCGCTCTAAGGGTTAAGTATGTTCCCTGGGCGTGTTCTAACTGTAGGGGGACTGCACTATCTGGGGAAGGGAAGTGGTCACAGCCTTTGTATACAGGAAGGCTGTGATCACAGCCCTTCCCCCTTCACACAGAGTGGAGGTCCGTGTTTACTTACACGGACCTCCGTTCCTCCGCTCGGAGGGGCCA
>BLSH010494110.1:677349-695898 GCA_018402905.1 Glandirana rugosa
TTTTCGATAAATGGAGACGAGGGCAAGAGTTCGTAGGGCTAGGCCGTGATGGGATGTAGGATCTCCACCTGCGAAGTCTCTGGCGTCAGCCCCGCCAGAACAGGGTCTCCGTCCCGGGTTTCCGAGATGAGGTGGGGTAGCGGAAAAAGAGAGCCTTCGAATGGAGCGGGCTCTCCTTGATACTGCAACCCCTGTCTCTTGACGACTGGGCCCTGCCTCTGGGACAAGACCGCCCCGACTGCGGTCTCTGAAGCGTCCACCTCTAGGATGTAGGGTAGTGCCGGATCGGGATGCTTGAGAACGGGAGCAGAGGTAAATAGCTTTTTCAGATGCTGGAAGGCTGCCTGTGCCTCCTTGGACCATGTAAAGCGGACATTCTGCTTCGTAAGCTGCGTTATAGGAGCAATTACTGCTGAAAATCCTCGGATAAATTTCCTATAGAAATTGGCAAAGCCTATGAAGTGCTGCACCCCTTTCTTATCCAACGGCGCTGGCCAATCGATGATGGAGGCCACTTTTTGTGGGTCCATGGTGGTGCCTTTCGTTGAGATGTGGAAGCCTAGGAAAGAAATGTCCGCACATTCAAAGGCACACTTTTCCGCTTTAGCGTATAGCCCGTGTTCCCTTAGGCGGCCTAGCACACTTTTAACGTGCCGGCGGTGTTCCTCTAGGGAGGGAGAGAAGACGAGGATATCGTCAAGATAAACGACTACAAACAAGTCCAGGAAGTCTCTGAAAACATCATTAATCAGATGCTGAAATGTTGCTGGGGCGTTGCAGAGCCCGAATGGCATAACAAGGTACTTAAAAGCGAGTACGAAAGGCCGTTTTCCACTCCCCCCCCCCCTCGTATCCGTATCAAATTATAGGCTCCGCGGAGATCCAGTTTGGTGAATACCTTGGCTGAGCCAAGCCTCTGAAAGAGCTCTGGAACTAAGGGCAACGGGTACCGGTTTTTTATAGTGACCTTGTTGAGGTCCCGATAATCGATACAAGGCCGGAGTGAATGGTCCTTCTTCTCCACGAAGAATATTCCCGCTCCTGCGGGTGACGTGGAGAGCCGGATGAAGCCCTTTCCCAGGTTGTCATCTAAATAGGCTTTGAGAGCCACTAATTCCGTTTCGGACAGGGGGAAGATCTGGCCGAACGGGACTTCAGCTCCTGGCAGTAGGTCAATCGGGCAATCATATGCCCTGTGCGGAGGTAAGGTATCGGCTCCCTTCTTACTAAACACATCTAAATAGTCATGGTAGACCTCAGGAACCATTGAGCGGGTTTCAAGATCAGGATCCGAGTCCATACTGAGGAGTGCTGGGGAATCTGGTGCCGGCTGCGATAGGCAGTGGCTGAGGCAATATGGAGACTGGAATTTCACCTCCCCGGTGTTCCAATCAACCAGAGGGCAGTGGGCCCGGAACCAGGGAAGGCCAAGGATAACCAGGAACAGTGGGGAAGTGGTGACGTCCAGTAGTAGGAACTCTGTATGACCCCCTAGAGTGCTGGCAGAAAGGGGAAGCGTCTTCTGGGTCACGGCACCTGATCGGATAGCCGACCCATCAGCTAACCGGATGACCATTGAGTGGTCCTTGGTGCGGAGGGGAACGCGATGCTGGGTGGCAAACGTGAAGTCCACAAAACAGCTGCAGGCCCCGGTATCCAGGATGGCTGGGACCTGTATCCTTCCGCTGGGCAACTGGAGGGACAAGGAGAGGACAAGGTGGGACTTGGTGTCGGGCAGAGACAGCACGTTTCCCGAGATCTGGGTAAGGCCCTTGGCCGGACAATTCCGAATCCGATGTCCTGATTCCCCGCAGTATAAACACAGATTGGAAGTCATGCGTCTCAGTCGCTCTTCAGGTGACAGTGGGGAGCGAGGACGCCCATACTGCCGTAGTTTCAAGTGTCCATGTGGAGAGGAGGAGGAGGTTGTAGTAGGACTGGGTGCCGCTCTTTCCACCCTGCGTTCCCGCAGGCGACGGTCTATCTGAATGACCAAATTGACTAGCGCGTCCAGGGTGTGAGGAACCCCGACACGGGCCAACTCGTCCTTGAGCGGCTCCGAGAGCCCCAGGCGAAACTGGTAACAAAGGGCTGGACCATTCCAGGCTGTATCAGTGCTCCAACGCCGGAACTCGGAGACGTACTCTTCAGCAGTACGGTGGCCCTGCTGGAGCGTATGAAGCACGGACTCTGCAGAAGCAGCCAGGTGGGGATCCTCATATAGAAGAGACATCGCTTGGAAAAAGCACTCCAGTGTTGAGGTCTCCGGGTCGTTCTGCTCCAACAACCGGTGAGCCCATGCCTGGGGCCCATCTCGGAGGAGCGAGATCACAAAACCGACCTTGACTGTCTCCAGAGAAAAGGTATGGGGTTGCAGGGAGAAGTAGAGTTCACAAGAAGTCCGAAATGCCCGAAAACTCTGGCGGTTCCCCGCAAACCGCTCGGGCGTAGGCACCTTGGGCTCCATAGGAAGATCCACTAAAGTGTGAGACGAGGCCTGATCGGGATCAGCTGATGTGGACGCCAAATCCCGCACTTGGCTTTCCAGACGGACATACTCATCCTGAAGGCTCTTGACTGCTTGAGACAGGCCGGCAAGGTGGGTACACACTTCCTCCATGATAGAGGGCCCCGGCGCAGACTCAGACGTGGCTGTCCGCTACTGTCACATACCTGATGGTTGAGTCTGACTTATGCGGGGGCAACCTCCCTTGCGGCCCTGGTTCGAGAGCCCCTGGTAGTGGAGACAGGGAACTCTGGAGCACAGGGGGGCACGAGGGCTGGACTAGGTCACAGATGACAGGTGATGGTCCGCTGAAGCTCGTGCAGGTGGATGGTCGGAGATACAGGCCGGGTCGGTAACAGGCTGGCAGTGCGGTACAGGCGGTTTGGGCAAGCGGGTAGTCGGGTACAGGCAGGGTCGGCAATGTGCGGGCAATAGAAGGTTCAGAGGATCAGGCAGAGGCGTAGTCAGAGGCAGGCAGAAGGTCGGGGCAGGCAGCAGGCAGACGGGTCAAACAGGAAGCCAGGGTCACAGGTGCAGGAAGTCTCTCAGGGTAAAGCCGGGGTCACAGGAGCCAAACGCTGTAGAGCGGACAGCACCGGCCAGCAGGCTCTGATGACTTAAATAGAGCCGCCAGGCGCCGTTTCCGGAGCGTGCGCGCTCACACGCGCACGGGCGCGCGTGAACGCGCACAGGCGCGCGCACCACCGCGGAAACACAAGAGGCATTTTTCCTAACAGAATGATAGGTTGCTAATGACAAATGTTTTACTAGAGCTGTTTGTTGAAATTATTGTGCATTTTGACCATCAAAAGTGGCTTGATTTTACCATGCTGTCCGATTGGGGTGTGTATTGTTTGTCTTACCATGCATTCTTCTACGAGAAAATACTCACCAATGTTCTTGGTTTAATATGTGCCTTTTTTAATATTATGTTGTAATGCTTTGTTAGAATGACTGTTAATTATCTTTCTGTAATTTTGCAGCTAATAATGTCATGTGGGTGTTTAGTCATTTTATGAAATGTGTGGGCAGTTATGCATGGTGAAACAAAAACTGTCCACTGTAAGGTTTAGTCCAATTTTAGATTGTAAGCTCCTATGAGCTGGACCCTTCGAACCCAATTGCTAACTATTTTGCTAAATGTGTATATACTGTAAATACTTTAATGCCAGTAAATATGTACATACTTGTGTTTCTGTTGTCAAAATAAAATGAAATTGATTTTGCTTGTTCTCTTTTATAACTTTTTAAATTTGTTTTGGGGGGTGATGGTTTTGGGGAAGTGAATTACCTTCCTTAGGGCCGGTTCACACTGCTGCGGTGTCCGAGATCGGATGTGATTCCCACTGCAGTGCAAATCACATGCGATCTGTGCTATGCAAATTCAGCCATACAGATAGTATGGCTGAATTCGCATTGCATCCTGACCAAACTCACACCGGACCCTTTTTTTTGTTACGCAGCATATCCATGTAATCCGATTCCTGTCCGAATTTGCAGTGCGATCTGCAAACTGATTTGGGGGTGTCATTAGCTTTCTATTGACACACCCAGCAGTTTGCATATGGCAGTGTGAACTGTCTAAGTCGCGTGCGATGCGGGAACCCGCAGTAGATTCACAGGGTTCCCGCATCACACTAGTGTGAATCAGCACTGATAAGTCATCTTCTTATTTATATTTGCATAGTCCTTACACATATACATCAGCAGGAAGTGTAATGTGGCTGGAAACAGGAAGTGCTGTGTGCACATGGGTTGCAAGCAATTGTGTGGAGACGCCAAATAAATCAATGAACCACATATAGCGCCAACATCCTCCCCTACATTGATCAAAATGTAATTTCAACTTGCTTGCGGCTATAATGTATTGTCCCCTCAATCCATACCAAGCCCTTTGGCTCAGGGATGGATTTTAAGGGGAAGCCCACTCCAAATTTTATTACAAAACGGTGGGGGATCCCCCCAAACTCCAGACCCTTTCTGAGCATGCAGCCTGGAGGTTGGGATGGGGGGACAAGTGAGGGCCAGCCCCCCTCCTGGAACAAATCAGGCCCCAACCCTTTAACATGAGGAGGTGTGTGCTTTGGGGTGGGGGGGCTCCGTGTGCCCCCAACCCCAAAGCCTCTTGTACCTATGTTGATGGGGACAAGGGCCTCTTCCCAACAACCGTGGTGGTTGGGGGGCTGATCGAAATGTGGAAGCCCCCATTAACAAGGGGGCCACCAGATCCTGGTCCCCCATGTGAATGGGTATTGGGTACATCATACCCATTCATGTAAAAATGGAGACATTTTTTTCCCATCTTTTATGTTAAAAAAGTGTCTCGCGATGTACATCCATGGCCAATAGGGGTGGTCCCCCGGTTCGAGTCAAAAGTATGTTCGAATCGAACATTGGGGGGTTGCCCGAATCCTGAACATTATGAGGCATGCGTGGGAAATTTGAGCAGCCCATAATGCAGTGAAATTGTTGGAGAATGCCGCCCGCTGATTGGCCAAAGCATGCACATGACCTGCATGCTTTGGCCAATCACAGCATGCTCTGCTGTGAGAACTATGATTGGAAGGGAAGGGTGCCTTTGGCCAATCATAGCTCAGCGGGTCTGAGTCCACGCCCACACTATATAAGGCCACTTACACAGAGGCCGAATATAGTGAAAACATTTGCGGAGATAGCAAAAGGTTAGGCAGTGACATATATATGTACAGTATGGTATAGATAATACACTGCATTTATTTATTTTAGTTACTTATATAGTGCTGTTGCTTTACATATATATTGTACATTCACATCAGTCCCTACCCTCATGGAGCTTACAATCTATGGTCCCTAACTCACATTCATACATATGGCCACTAGGGCCATACTAGGGCCAATTTAAACAGGATCTAATTTACCTACCTACATGTCTTTGGAGTGTGGGAGGAAACCAGAGTACCCAAAGGAATTCCACGCAGACACAGGGAGAGCATGCAAACTCCAGGCAGTTAGTGTTGTGGTTGGGATTTGAACCAGTGACCCGTTTGCTCCCAGGCGAAAGTGCTAACCCCTACACCACTGTGTAGACTATATACAGTGCATGCACACTCGGATAAGGGTCTGGCATAGATTTTAAGAGGAACTCCATGCCAAAATTAAACAAAAATTTTGGGTAGGGGTACCCCGCAAAGTCCGTACCAGGCCCTTCAGGTCTGGTATGGATTTTAAGGGGAATCCCATGCCAAATTTTGGGGAAAATGGCGTTGGGGTCCCCCCACAATGCAAACCAGACCCCAAAGCACCCTCCCCATGTTGAGGGCATGTGGCCTGATAAGGTTCGGAGGGGGCGCACTCACTCGTCCCCACCCCCCTGCCATGCCAGGGCTGCGTGCTCGGATAAAGGTCTGGTTTGGATTTTGGGGGGAACCCAACATTTTTATAAATTTGGCGTGGGGTTCCCCTTAAAATCCATACCAGACCCAAAGGGCCTCGTATGGGCTGGGGGGACCCCCAACTCAATGCTTTTTCAGTGATCTTTATCTATATTGCAGGGAACCAGCAATACATTTCAGCCACGACCGATTTTAAATGACAATTTTTCCTTTACAAATGTCATTTTGCAGTGGCACTGTTCTAGACATCACAGAGATCCATACTAAGGGGACCCCCAAGCACAATATTTAAGCACTTGCTGCGCCAAAGTGGTTCATTATCGCAAACCGCCCTCACCTGACGGCAGCTGCGATAACTAGCATTGTGAGCGCGTGCATGCCGCAAGAGGCACGCTCGTGCGCTCACTGTGTTCTGGGGGGGTCAGGGAGCAGGTAGGGCAGACTCGATCACTGCCGGCTGACCGTGATGGCCCCTCTGCAGTGAAAGAACGGAGGTCCGTGTATGTAAACATGGATCTCCGTTCGGACAGAGGGGGAAGGGCAGTGAGCACAGGCTTCCTGTATATGGGAGCCATGATCACTTCCCTCCCCCTGCCAGCCCAGCCCCCATACAGTTAGAACACCCCATAGGGAACACAGTAAACCCTCTCAAGGTTAACCCCTTCACTGCCAATGGCATTTCTACAGGAATCAGTGCATTTTTATAGCACTGACCGCTGTATAAATGCCAATGGTCCCAAAAAAGTGTCTAAATGGTCCCACACAATATTGCAGTACCGCTAAAAATCGCAGATCGATGCCATTACTAGTAAAACATTTTAAAAAATACAACTCCAGAAATTAATTTGCATCATCCCTAAAGCAGTAACTTTTGCGCAAACCAATCAATAAACGTCGATTGTGATTTTTTTTTTAATAAAAATATGAGGAAGAATATAAATAAGCCAAAAACAAGTAAATAAAATGATTATTATTTTTTTAAAATTGGATTTGTATTTTAGAAAAAGAAGAAAAACTGGTTATTTTGAAAAATTGTCGCTCTTTTTTTATTTATAGCGGCGATCAGAAATGACGCAGAGGAGATGAAATATCACCAAAAGAAAGCTCTATTTGTGGATAAAAAAGAAAGCAAATTTTGTTTGGGTACAACGTCGCATGACCGCGCAATTGTCAGTTAAAGCGACCCAGTGCCAAATCGCAAAAAGTGCTCTGGTCCTAAAGCGTGAATTCCTTCCGGGGCTGAAGTGGTTAAAGAAATATTTTGATTTTTTTTACTTTAACATAATTAAAACCACTGCTCCAAGAAAAAAAAAAAAAACCTTTAGAAACTTTTTTTTTCTATTCAGACATGTCCCCTAGGGCTAAGGCTGTTAAAATTAGAGAGAGGGTGTGGTAATGTTTTTTTTATGGCAATGAACTTACATACAAGCATTAAATGGAGGAATTCTGAAACCACAAGTTCAACCCAGCTGACATCCAATGCATAGAACATGTGCTCTGAGAGGCATCTTCACAGGCAAATAGAGGTCGCATGTGAGTAGATTTACTCCCATTTGTGAGAGTTGAAGTTGTAATTGCCTTTAATTGGGAGTTATTTTAAGGCACTGCTGGAGTAGATTTGGGAGGTATAGTAAATCAGGGCCCATGTGTTCAGTCCTTTATTCAGAGATATTAAGAAAAGCTGTTCTCCATGTGTGTCTGTGAGAAGCTCAAAGAAGTGTGTAGCAGTGCTGCTTTAGCCCACATGTCTTTCTTTTAAATAAGACTCAATTTCTTTGTTTAAAAAATGCGGGCAAACTGCCCACTCCCATTACACACCCACATTACCTCCCATGTTGCCACCCACTACCTCCCACCAAGGGTGGGGGCTAGGAGTGGAAATAGGAGCTTCCCTCCATAGCCTGGCCTTAATTAAGTACAGGCGGGATGTGGGGTGAGATGCGACATAGCTTCTTAGTAAATCATAAGTCAAAATAAAGTATACATTACATAGACTCTTTTTAAGAAAATATATACTTGAAACCATCAATCATTACCTTGACATATTTCTGACATTGAAAACCCACTCCCAGACTTTCGACATTTGTGAATAATTAGTTCAAAACCTACTCAGTCACACATAATTGAGGTAATTTCTTTATAGCCTAGGACTTATATTTATGAATATTTAAAACCAAATTAAAATTTAGATATTAGAAATATAACATTCCCCTCTGAAATATGAATAATAATCATATTTATATAGTTTTGTATCATTTTCACTTCATTCATATCACAAACACTCAAGGTTTTGATCTAACAATTCCAAATGTTTTATCATCTATAACTGAGTCACCAAAACCAGAAACCATTTTTCTTTTAAGCATATTTTGCAAAAGGTCTGGAGAATTGCAGGTCCCAAAATATCAGGGATCTTCTTTCTACATTAATCTGCTGCACATTACAGAGCTTTATCTTCCACCTAGCAATTTTTCTGTGGTCTGACCTATATCAAATTCAACTGTCTCTCCCCTGGACCCTGAGCATTGCGACTTCCTACAGGTTAGCAGACTCTCGTCCATATCTGCACGTCCCCCATAGCCACCGTGGTGGAACTTTGGAGTGCTCCGATTCCAGCTAGGTTAGGATCCAGGCTATCGTGTGTTGTAAAGTGAGGAAGGCTATGTCCTGGAGATAGAGGTTATCAAGAGCGCAGGCTAAGGGAGAATCCTATCATATGATGACTGATAATTGGCGGATGGTTTGATACAGGATTTTACATATACATCATGCGCTACCTCTGAGATGTTCTGGTAAGGGGATTGGCTATTCACGTGGTGTGGTGTGCCCTCTTCTTGCACGGAAAGGCTGCTGGGGTCTATATCCTATCTTCACTTCAACTTGATACATCATTTGGTTTTATAGCGCCGCATATTGGACTATATATTACTTTGTTTTTGAATGATCAATCAAGATTATGCTGGCAGCTGTTGAATATGTGACCTAATAATTTTTCATTTTATTGTTTTTGATGTGTAGTGCAGATCCACATCTTAATTTTAATATTTTGCAAAAGGTCATCTCCTTTCCTGATTTCCTGATTTCATTACTAATTCGCTTATATAGCTTTTTCATTCTAAACATAAAACATAACTGGAATATAATGCATAATACCATAATGATGAATATAATAACTATAGGATGCAATAAAATATTTCCTGCTGCAGAAGTAATTGAAGTTTTTCTCAACATTGCAATGTTACGAGTAAATTTTGACCACCATGAATGACCTGAAAATTCAGACCACTCATGTTCTATTTCTTGTAAATTTCCTTGTTCATGTTTAAAAAATATCTCTCTTTTGTTCGTCGACGGGCACAGCCATTCTTAGGACTGAGTTATACTGCCCTCTTCAGGAGTTTACTAGGGAGAACAGGCAGTTCTAACAGCAAAAAAGAACACAAGAACAGTAACAGGCACAGCCCCTCCCAGGGGGCAGTCCCCACTGGCAGATAACCCCACACCCAGCTCTGCTAGCTCAGTTTTCTCTGCCTAGTACAAGGAGTTAGACCTAGGCTCCCTGTTGGGATCTGTGGTACCTCTCTGGGACAGCCTCACAGATGAAGACTACAATCCAGCAGCCATGCTGGGCAACAGGCTGGTTCTTGGATCCAGGTAGTCTCCCCAGCCGGCCATCACGCATTAGACTGGATGCTTCGCGGTGGGTTGACCGCGACAAACCCCGATCCGGAAGGGGTGGCCCTGTGGTTTAAACGCCATCACATGCAGTGCGCCCAGGGCCGACAGCTCCCTCCGGCCTAGCCGGGAGCGTGTAAGCTGTCTCGGGTGGGATCCCCCGCACCGCCTGACTAGATGGGGTAAGTACATCCCCCTCCCCTTCGGGGGCCCGGGGGGAACTGGCGGGTCCCCCCTCTGGGGTGAGAGTAGTGGGTGGTCATTCCCCCCTTCTGTCCCAGGGGCCCATCTTGCACCTGCTTTACCCTCTCTGGCTTTAACGGCCTGGTTAATAGACTTGTGCATGGCTAAAAAAAATTTTTTTGTTTTTGTTTTTCGGAATTCGGAAATTCAAAAAATTCGGAATTGGGAAATTCGGAAATTAAAAAATTCGGTAATTCTGCAATTGCGGTAATTCGGAAATTCGCGGTAATTTGGAAAATTTGCGGTAATTTGGAAATTGGAGCAGACAAAAATCCGAAATTCGGAAATCCGAAAAAACTGAGAATATTTGAAATAATAACTAACTAATAACTATTAAATTATAGGTATTGGAATTTCCTTGAAAGTTTGGCTGTTAATGAATTTAAATATGAAATTTAGCACTAATAGTCATACTTTCAAGAAAATTTCAATACCTATATTTAATAGTTATTTATTATTATTTCAAATATTCTTTTTTATTTCCGAATTTCGGAAATAAGGAAGAAGATTTGAAATAATAAGTTATTAATTTATTATTTTTACTTATTATAAATTATAATAAGCTATTATTATTTCAAATGTTTTTCCTTATTTCCGACTTTTGCAGTGTGTGACTGTATATATGCATACTGTATGTATGTGTGTGCATACTGGGTGTGTATATTGTATGTATACTCTGTGTTTACATACAATATAAGCACAGTATATACACACCCAGTATGCACACACACATACATACAGAATGCATATATACAGTCACACACTGCAAAGGTCAGAAATAAGGAAGAACATTTGAAATAATAATAGCTTATTATAATTCATAAGTTAAAATAATACATTAATAACTTATTATTTCCAATGATCTTCCTTATTTCCGAAATTCGGAAATAAGAAAAACGTTTGAAATAGTAATAAATACCTATTAAATTATAGGTATTGGAATTTTCTTGAAAATATGGCTATTAGTGATAAATTTCATATTTCAGTTCACTAACAGCCAAACTTTCAAGGAAATTTCAATACCTATAATTTAATAGTCATTTATTATTATGTCAAACGTTCTTTCTTATTTCTGAATTTCGGAAATAAGGAAGAACATTTGAAATAATAAGTTATTCATTTATTATTTTAACTTATTATAAATTATAATAAGCTATTATTATTTCATATGTTCTTTCTTATTTCCGAATTTCGGAAATAAGGAAGAACATTTGAAATAATAAGTTATTAATTTATTATTTTTAATTATAAATGATAATAAGCTATTATTATTTCAAGCGTTTTTCCTTATTTCCGACTTTTGCAGTGTGTGACTGTATATATGCATACTGTATGTATGTGTGTGTGCATACTGGGTGTGTATATACTGTGCTTATATTGTATGTAAACACACAGTATACATACAATATACATCCAATATACACACAGTATATACACACCCAGTATGCACAAACACACACACACATACATACAGTATGCATATATACAGTCACACACTGCAAAAGTCGGAAATAAGGAAAAACATTTGAAATAATAATAGCTTATTATAATTTATAATAAGTAAAAATAATAAATAACTTATTATTTCAAATGTTTTTCCTTATTTCCGAAAATTCGGAAATATAAAAGAATATTTGAAATAATAATAAATAACTATTAAATATAGGTATTGAAATTTTCTTGAAAGTATGACTATTAGTGCTAAATTTCATATTTAAGTTCATTAACAGCCAAACTTTCAAGGAAATTCCAATACCTATAATTTAATAGTTATTAGTTAGTTATTATTTCAAATATTCTTAGTTTTTTCCAAATTTCGGATTTCCGAATTTCGGATTTTCGGCTGTTCCAACTGCAATTGCCGAATCACCGCGAATTTCCAAATTACCGCAATTGCCGAATTACCACGAATTCCCGAATTAACGAAATTGCCGAATTACCGCGATTCGGAAAAACGAAAATTCGGAAATTGAAAATTCAGAATTCGTCCGAATTGCCGAATTTTGCAAAATTCGATAAAAACGAAGTTCGGAACGAAACGAATTGCACAAGCCTACTGGTTAATGAATCCCAGGTGTTGAGGGATCGAGGGGTTTCGGACTCGGTGATTCCTACCATGTTGAAGGCACGTAAGGCCACCTCACGTAAGATTTACCACCGCACCTGGAAGGCTTACATTGCTTGGTGCGAAGCCGGGGGGTGGAACCCTTGTTCTTTTTTGGTGTCTCGAGTTCTGGCCTTCCTACAGAAGGGCCTCGACCAGAAACTGGCATTGTGCACTATCAAGGGTCAGGTTTCTGCTCTGGCAATCTTTTTCAGCGTCCTTTGGCGACGCATTCATTGATCTGTACTTTCATGAAGGGGGTTCGGCATGTCGCCCCCCCAGGTACGGTCGCCTTTGGCGCCATGGGACCTCAATTTGGTCCTCTCGGTACTTCAGAGGCTGCCCTTTGAAAATATCAGGGAAATCTCTGCATTTGCTTTTGCAGAAAGTGGCTTTTGTGGTGGCATCACATCCGCTTGGCGGGTGTCTGAGTTGGCGGCTATGTCTTGTAGGTCTCCTTATCTGGTCCTACATAAGGATAAGGTGGTCTTGCGCCCGTCTCCTTTTTTGCCGAAGTGGTGTCATCTTTCCACATCAATGAGGACATTGTCTTTCCTTCGCTATGCCCATGCCCGTCTCACCCTAAGGAGGTTGCTTTGCACTCCCTGGATGTTGTTCAGGCCCTGCGGGTGTATCTGGCGACTACGGCTTCCTTTCGGAGGTCGGATGCGCTCTTTGTTGTGGTGGATGGTCCACGCAAAGGTTTGGCGGCCTCACGTTGGATTAGACAGGCGGGGACCCGAGCCTATGCTGTTCGGGGTCTGGAGCCTCCCTTTCCGGTACCGGCTCACTCTTCCAGGGCGATTGGCAATTCCTGGGCTTTCCGACATCAGGCATCTGTGTCTCAAGTGTGCAAGGCGGCTACTTGGACCTCTATGCAGACCTTCTCAAAGTTTTACACAGTTGTTGTTTTAGCATCCTCGGATGCTGCGTTTGGCCGCAAAGTTTTACAGATGGCCGTGAGACATGTTGGTTCCTCACTGAGGGTTTGGTTGGGTATAGTTCTGTTGTTGTTCTGTTACCCACCCCTCATTTTTTGGCACTGCTTTTGGACGTCCCACTTAGTCCTAAGAATCACTGTGCCTGTCGACGAACAAAAGAGAAAACGGGATTTTTTGACTTACCGTAAAATCCCTTTCTCTGAGTTCGTCGACAGGCACAGCACCCACCCCTCTGGATGTTGCACTGCTTGTTATGAACTGAGCTAGCAGAGCTGGGTGTGGGGTTATCTGCCAGTGGGGACTGCCCCCTGGGAGGGGCTGTGCCTGTTACTGTTCTTTTTTGCTGTTAAAACTGCCTGTTCTGCCTAGTAAGCTCCTGAAGAGGGCAGTATAACCCACTTAGTCCTAAGAATCGCTGTGCCTGTTGACAAACTCAGAGAAAGGGATTTTACGGTAAGTCAAAAAATCCCGTTTTCTGTATCATGGAGTTCATTTGACAAAGCTATTAATAAACCTTTATCCTTCTGAATTACATTAGCCCAATCTTCCCAAGGTAATTCATCTATCTAAGAGATATTATACTGTATGGGGAGAGCACTTATATTTCTCATAAGAATATTTGTTAAATTCATTCTCAATCCATTAACACTTATTGCTACAATGTCTCCTATACAATATAAGCCTTGACTCAAGGTTTCTGTATGTGAACAAGAGGAGAAGAAAGTTTTAACCCTTTCCGTGTCTGTCATGACTTGAAAACAAATCTTTTTATCTACAAAAATAATTAACTTGATTAGGCAAACAGATGACTTTGGACTGGAATTGTAAACATGATGATAGATCTAATTGTTCTAATTCAAAATTATCATTGTTAAACACAAAATCTGTATACTGTAATTTGTAATATAATTGTGTATTGCTAACAGGTAATCATAAAACAGTCATTGGAACCAATATTTGTTCTTTCCCTGCTATAGGAATTATAGAAGAACTATAACATACATTCTGATTGCATCCTATCCATTTATTTACCCATGAATCTGTATTATTTATTGCATATTTATGTTCTTTGGGTAAATTCTGTAAAATGCCAAGAGGAATTATTCCATTTTGAAAAGCTTTCACAATTATTTTAAAATTAGTGGAATATTCTGTATTGTATATATGAATAGACCCATTACATTGGCTGTTTTAATAACCATCTCTTCTAATATCTGATTTAAATTTCTTTGTACTTTAATACAATTACTCCCCACTAAACCAGATGTCTCAAGATCAGACTTTAAAGTGTTAATATCCATACTATTTGTTATACTTTCAATAGTACCGACTCCTCCTAAAATACCTTCAACAATACCACGCTTATTTCTGTTATGATCCCTAATATTAATTCCAAGCCATCTTTCAATACCTAATTCCATATTAACCAAATGTTCTTGACATTGTGGGAACCTTGTAGAAATTTTCCATTGCGAAATATTAAAGTTCCACAATATAATGACCAACGTTCTTTCTCTCAAGAGAATTCTGGATTGGAAATGGTTAATCTGGAAAGGATTAGCAGGAACACTTTTTTTATCAATACACAGTGTTCTTCTTGGAGACATTACAATAACACTTGCATTCGCACATTGCAATGGATAATTTTCTATTGATATGCAGCACTCATATATGCCAGTATCATTTAAAGATACACTTTGCTGATGATAAATAAATGTATCATGAATCCAATTCACACTACCAAAAATCCCTTTATGGATTATATTAGTAGCCTTGTGAAGAAAACTTCCCAAAAAATCACCATTCCTCTTCCAAGTCAATAATGAATTTTGAGGCAAGTATATCTGTGTACTATAGATCAAATGCAAACTATCTTCATCCTCAAAGTTTTAAAGAATATGGAGATACATTTAATTCTGGAACAATCATATCTACCACAGTAATAATCATCTTAATCCAAATTTGAGCTAATTTTCTTGTTATTGTAAAATCCCATATTCTTACAATGTCCTCCTTTTTCATCCCCGATTATATTTAAATGTTCTGGATCTACAAAATGTATATAAATTTGTAATAGGTAATAAATCTCATATTTTGTTCTTCCTACTTTTGGGGTGTGTACCATGTTACTTGTAATACTTCCCGCCCAAATTGTTGAATCATTACTTTTTACAACTATTTTCCAGAAACGCATATCCATCATATTACATTAAGGCTGGGTTCACGGGGGGGCATGTCCGGGTGTGATCGGCGGCGGACGCTTGGAAGCTGCGCTCCGTGTATCCTGCAAAAGAATCCTGTGCCATCCTCCTGTCTGCTAGCCCCAGGGGGGGCATCCACCACCATTACTGCCTTTACAAGCCCCAGCGCACCCTTTCCTGGGATTATTTTGCTGTTTTGGTGCCGTTCGGCTGGCGCTGCTAGGCGAGTCCCCGGCTTGGGCCTAGTCCCCGAACTGAGCCATTTGCATGGGAATACTGTGCCATCCTCCTGTTTGCTATCCCCAGGGGGCCATCCACCACTACCACTGCCTTTACAAGCCCCAGTGCACCCTTTTCTGGGGTTATTTTGCTGTTTTAGTGCCATTCAAACCGTTCGGCCGGCGCTGCTAGGCGAGTCCCCGGCTTGGGCCTAGTCCGTGAATGGAGCCATCTGCAGGGGAATATGGCCATCAGCGACCCCATCGGCATCCCCATTGCCACGGTGTCTCTCCTACCACCAGACCACCTGCCTGAGAAGGGTGCGACCTACCGGGACAGCCGTAAGAGGGACTGCGGCCCTACAGGATACTGCATGTCGCCACTATCTTCCAACTCCTGGGCCTAAGATCAGACAGGGAGATGCACCACTCCTGAAAACTGCGGCTAGGTGAGTGTATACTGCTGAGACTGCTTTGCCTTGTGACAACAGGTCCCCAACCCCTGCTGGAAGTGTGCCTGCCATGATTTCTTGTGACATACCCTTCTTATAGAATACAACTGCATTCATCCCTTCTGGTTAGTGTTACTATATACAGTACTGTTATCACTCCGCATACATCTTGTTGGACTGGGAGTGGGGATAATACGACCTGCGAAGGAGGCAGAATGATGGTTAAATATGGGCCTCCCGCGCCTGTTTCGGCGGCGGAACAATTAGCCAGGTTCAGATGGCAAGATGCCGCTAACGACTCAGTAGGCCTGGAGCGCACCCCGCAGCCCCCGGCGCATGCAATCTCTCCTACACTATCAACACAGAGGGTGAACGCATCTGGGCCAACTATCTTTGCTACTCAGGGTGGGTCCCACCTTCTGTCTGATACTCCATATAGTCCTTTGGACAGTACAACCTCTGGGCCCCCTATGGCTGAACCCACATTGGCAGAGATTATTATGGCAATTCAGGACTGTAAAACCTCACTGTCCCTACAAATTGAAACCATGCTGAAGCAGGACGTACAGACTTTGAGGGAAAGAACTGATGCCGCTGAGAACCATATTAGTACTTTAGAGGACACAGTACAACCACTGTCGGCTGCTATGCAAACACACACTGCGCCAAAATAGACGACCTGGAGAACCGCTCCAGAAGAAATAACCTTCGCTTTGTGGGGTTCCCGGAGCGTTCGGAGGGTTCCCGACCGGAGCGGTTCCTCCACTCCTGGCTGCGGGAGGCACTGGGGATCGAGGCCCTATCCCATGCCTTCCTCATCGAGAGGGCTCATCGCACTCCACCACGTGGAGTACTCCCATACTCCTAACCCCGGGTCTCCCCCACGATCCCTGATCGCACGAATCCTTAACTTCCAGGATAAGGTCAAGATCCTACCCCTAGCCAGAGAAAAGGGCCCACTTAAATACAACGGCGACATCATATCAATCTATCCTGAATTCTCTGCGGATGTCCAACGCCAACAGCTCTCCTTCTCCACGGTGAAAAACCGCCTTAGACAGGAGGGACTACCATATGCCATGCTCTTTCCTGCCAAGCTGAGAGTCACCTGTGATGGTAAAACTCACTTCTACAATTCCCCTAAGGAGGCCATGAATTGTATGGATGATCGCTTCGGCCCATGGCGTAGACGGGATCGCACCGGACGATGAATACAGCCACCCTGTTACTTTCCCTGTATGATCTGCTATCCCACTGGCTCCCGGGATGTACCTATTGATAGGCTCCTACTAAGGTACTTAGTAAGCTCTTCCATCTTCAATCTTTGGAAGGGATTACCAATGAACACATGGCTGAACACCATGAGTTACCATTCTGGACAGTGGTAGGATGCCCGACTTATGTCCGCTGTACTGTATTCACCCTGCATAGGCACTAACTATGTTACTAAGGAGCACTTCGTCCACACTACTAACCCCATCCCACTGAATGGCGACGCCATGGGAGTTGTTTTCTTACTGTTTTTTTCCTTTTTTTGGACATTTTGCTGCATCTCAAGATGGTTCGGGATCCAAGCTCGCTAAGTTGGGGATGGCTGAGCAGGGAGGGTTGGGAAGGAAAAGGGACAGTTGTTCTATTATGGACCCTTGGTGGTTCATTGGGTTCTTTGTTCAACAATTATTTTTTCTTCACCCTGCACAAAGGGTTTTTTTTATTTTCATGGACTGTTTCTGGGTGCACCAAATCTTCTTTATTTGGCTCGGAATCTATAATGATGATTTATATATTGATCCTTATGTTATAGCATTTGCTTTATGTATCACAGATGGCTAGGCCACTTAAAATTATTTCGTGGAATGTACAGGGGGCGAACTCTCCTCACAAGCGGTCTGTCACGTACCTGGTGATGGAGTCTGGCTTATGCAGGGGGTACCTCTCTTGCGGCCCCGGTTCGTGAGTCCCGGGTAGTGCAGACAGGGAACTCAGGAGCACGGGGGGGCACGAGGGCTGGACAGTCACTGATGCAAGGTAGATGTCCGCTGGAGCTCGTGCAGGCAGAAGGGTCGTGAGGCAGTCCGGGTCGGTAACTGGCGGGCGGTGCAGTACAAGGGTTCAGGCAGATGGATGGTCGGGTGCAAGCTGGGTCGTTAACGTTCAGGCAGCAAGGTACAAGGGAGCAGGCAGAAGAGTGGTCGTAGAAGCCGGGGTCGGTGCAGACAGAGTTCAGAGCAGGGTCAAAGCAGGCCGGGTCACATGAACAGGTATCGGATAGTCAGGAAGCAAGGAACTCACACTAAACGCTGTAGAACGGACAGCATTTGCTACAGGAAGCAGGAAGTTTAAATAGGGCTGCTGCTGCTCCGTGAATTAGAGGAAACCACAGCCAACTGCAATTAACCCTTAGCAAGTCTTTTCCTAACATTGCCCCCCCCAAGGGGCAGCCTCCGGATGCCCAAACGGGCTAGTTTAGCAGGGTTGTTCTCCTTGAAGGATCGGATGAGTTCATCCGCATGAATATTATCTGCAGGCTCCCAGGAGTTTTCTTCTGGGCCGTAGCCCTTCCACTTCACTAAGTATTGAACCGTGTTACCCCTTTTCCGGCAATCCAGGATAGCCTCCAGTTCAAACTCCTCTTCGCCATCTACTAGGATTGGGCCTGGTGGACTAGTCTTCCGCTGGGGAAAAGGATTTGGGGTCACAGTCTTCAGCAGTGACACGTGGAACACTGGGTGGACACGAAGGGACGACGGGAGCTCCAACTCATAGGCCACCCTGTTAATCTTCCTTTTCACAGGGAAGGGGCCAATAAACCTGGGGCCCAATTTCCTGGAGGGGCAG
>BLSH010494110.1:708556-733094 GCA_018402905.1 Glandirana rugosa
ATATGTATACAGTCTTCTCACTTCGCGATTGTGAACTTATGGCATATTATTTATATTTTTCTCTAAAAAGCATATAGTGCGTATTTAGGATTTTGCGTCCATGTTAGGTCCCTAAATTACAGATATTTAGTGTACGTATATGTCCATTTTTAGTTATAACGAATCACTATAGAACAATACGCAGAGTTCCGACCTTAGCGTATTACCGTACTTATACATATTTTTTGTTATTACGAAACACTATATAACGATACGCAGAGTTCCGACCTGATCGTATGTGGTGTAGCCATTTTGTATTCGACAACTTGTAGTTTAGTACGTGTATATTTATGTTTTACCGATGTGGTGTATGCTAGTCCAGCCTTGAGACGCATAGCAATATATCACAAAGCATTATTGTTTTTTATACATATTCATGCCATTATGCGATTCCAGCCTTGAGACGCATAACAAGATATCACTAAGCAATATTGATTTTTACCTGTATATGCATGTGATTTATAGACATTAAATCCCTGGATTGTACCTGCGTTTTAGGATTTATGCGTGATATACGAAAAATCTCTTTTTATATTTATTATACGGTATTCAAGTGTTAGCGCTTCACTCTTCTGACATATGTATAGTACTCTTTAACTCTAACTTCAATATCATTACTATGAATGAAATACAATTCCATACAACGTGTTATTCCATGTCCTATGCCTACATATCCTAACAAATCTTCAACTGTATTGATGTCAGTGTTCTTCATTATATCTCTTTTATTTCTTAATAATGTATTAATGTCAATGTCTTTGTTTTGTGAGTATTCAATCCTGTTAAACTCTGCATTGCTGGAAAAGTTTGTGATATATTTTACCACTGATGAAATAGTCACTAGAGAAAAGATGAATCGTGTAATGATGATAAGTCTTTTCTCTTTAAAACTTTTCTTTTCCTCATTTTCTTTTGGTGTCATCTTTCTTTCTTTTTGGAATCCATGATTCTTCCCGATTAGATTTTTAGAAATCATTTCTGTAAAAGAAGCATCATTATCTCGGCATAAGCAATTTACATTGATCAGTGTGTACCCACATTTTTTGTTGTTTACGTGCATTTTTCACTGAACTGAGAGGTCTTTGAACTTGTACCATTACACCTTGAGCATCCAAGATGTCAAATGGACCTTCCCAATTACTTTGCCACGGTCCACTTTTCCTGAAAGTTTTTATCATGACTTGTCCTCTTTTCTCAAACTTTGAAGAATGTGGAGGAACCATCTTTTGCATGCAAGTAGCTGCATGTGGCAAAATGTTATTCAGATTGTCTTGCAACATCTGTAACCATTTAGTTTTCTCAATTGCCTCTTTTTGCGGTGTAGACAAAAAAGTTCGTGGGGGAACACTAGTGTCATTTTCCTTCCTGTCATTTACTCAAAAGGAGAATACTGTGTTGCTGAAGATGCCGTACTTCTGACACGCATCAGAACAAATGGTACTGCATCTACCCAAGTATTTCCTCTGTCCAACAACATTTTTGCAATCCTTGATTTGACAGTCCTATTCATTCTTTCCACAATACCTGCAGATTGTGGATGATATGGCACATGAAATCTCAGTTGACTTCCCAACATTTTACACATTGCCTGCATGATTTAACCTGTAAAGTGGGATCCTCTGTCACTACTGAGGTTTGTTGGTATACCCCAGACTGGAAAAACATGATTAATTAGCATCCTAGCAGTTGTTAATGCATCGTCTTTACGAACAGGCAAAATTTCAATCCACTTTGAAAATACATCAACCAAAATTAAAGCATATCAAAATCCTTTTTTCCTGTTGGTAATGGTCCAATATGGTCTATTTGTAATGTGGACCAAGGTCCGTCTGCTGGAGGAACTCTTTGTAAAGGAGGTTTCTGACCCTTTGATCTGGGATTCACTTGAGCACAAATTAGACAAGATTGAATTACACTGTCTACTGTCTCTTCCATTTTGTCCCAATATAATTTCTCTCTAAGAATTCCAAGCAATTTTTGTTTACCTATGTGGCCTAAGCTTTCATGGTTGAATTTGGTGAATTCTACCTGTAGGTGTTGTGGAATAACAGGACGCAGAGACCCATTTAAGTCATGACATAGAATCCCATTCTCGTGAACCAAAGTAGATTCTGGATCAACTTGAGAAGAAAGAAAAGCATCTCTTTTCTGTTCTTCTGCAAAAGAGGGAATCTGTGTGTCTGTCTTCCGAACAACATTAATTGAAACCAGTTCAAGGTTGAATCACTAGTTCTCCATGTAAAGCTGCCTCCTTCGCTAATGTATCTGCCGTTCGATTGCCCACTGTTAAACTGTCATTGTCCTTTCTATGGGATGGAATTTTTACAATAGCATAAACAAGATTTTCCTCTGCAAGTTCAAAAACTGCTTCAAGTGTTTCTTTCTGCGCCAGGATCTTATTAGAAGAGTCTACAAAACCTTTACGTTTCCATATTGGTAGGTATTCAGTAAGAGAACGTACAACATAAGAACTGTCACTATAGATCCCTAATGGACTTCTGTTCTCTTTCTTGTCAATTGTCAACACAGTTTTTACTGCTTCAAGTTCTGCTCTTTGAGCTGAAAAATGTCCTGACAATTTGTGCTGTATGGCAAGATTACGCTCTAGATACCAAATTGCATAGCCACTGTAATAATTGCCAGACACACAGTATCTCGAAACATCAACAAATACAGGTTCATCAATTTTTTTCTCCTCTCTACAAAGGAGAGGAGAATGTGTCTCTTGGACTTCACACAAACATTTCTAGCCCATTGTATTCCATCAACTGAGGAAGGTATACTTGGCATTATGTTCAACCTGAATTTCTTTAGGTGACAGAGCCAACATCCATTGAGAAAATCTTTGGTTGGAGACTCTAGGAACATTTTTCTCAAAAAGGAACTTCAAAGTACTGTGTGGGGTCTGTAGAATGATTTTGTTAAATCCTACAAGATGCTCAGTTGCTTTCACTGCATAATGTACTCCCACAAGCTGTCTGACACAATCATCAAAACCTGTTGCTACTGGAGTTAGCAAACAAGAGAAGTATCCAAGAGTTCTGCAAACTCCTCCCTGTTTCTGGAGCAAAACAGCTGAGATGGCAGCTTCTAAAGCATGCACCTATAAAGCAAATGAAGCTTGCATATCCACAGTAGCTAAAGCAGGAGCTGTTTGCAAATCATTTTTCAACATTTGAAAAGCCTTTTGCTGGATTTCTGTCCAGGGGCCAAATTAATTTTCCTCTTTAAGCTTTAGCAAGTCATATAACGGTTTTGCTTCCTGGTCTAGAGAATTTTGATGAAACATTTGCCAACGCCTGATGAAATATAGACGGTGAGCTATGAAAGCCTTGCAGAATTCGCTGGAAAACATATTGCACATTTTCCAATGTGAAACTGAATTTATATTGACAGCATTTAGCCAAAGCAATGCTAAAAAATCCATTCACCACATCTATTACAGGAAACACTTTTGCGTTTGCGTTTAGTTGTGACATAATGTCTGGAGTTTCCGCTACAATAGGTGAACAACATGGAATGTATTTGTTTAGCATTCTTAACTACTTCAGCCCTGGAAGGATTTCACACTTTAGGACCAGAGCCCTTTTTGCGATTCGGCGCTGCGTCGCTTTAACTGACAATTGCACGGTCGTGCGACGTTGTACCAAAACGAAATTTGCGTCCTTTTTTTCCCACAAATAGAGCTTTCGTTTGGTGTTATTTGATCACCGCTGCATCATTTCTGATCGCCGCTATAAACAAAAGAAGAGCGACAATTTTGCAAAAAAAAAAAAACTAATTTCTTACTTTTTGCTAAAATACAAATCCAAAGAAAAAATATAAAGAAACATTTTTTTTCAACGGTTTTGGCCGATTTTATATTCTTCCTCATATTTGTGATAAAAAAATCGCAATTGGCGTTTATTGATTGGTTTGCGCAAAAGTTGCCACGTTTACGGATGATGAGAATTCATTTTTGGGGTTTTTATTTTATTTTTTACAAGTAATGGCGGCGATCTGCGATTTTTAGCGGTACTGCGATATTGGAACGGACATGTCGGACCATTTTGACACTTTTTTTTGGACCATTGGCATTTATACAGCGATCAGTGCTATAAAAATGCACTGATTACTGTGTAAATGCCATTGGCAGTGAAGGGGTTAACCTGCAGGGGGCGCTCTAAGGGTTAACTGTGTTCCCTGGGCGTGTTCTAACTGTGTGTGGGCTGCTCTAGCTGGGGAAGGGAAGTGATCACAGCTTCCATGTAGAGGAAGGCTGTGATCCCAGCCCTTCCCTCTCACAGAACGGAGATCCGTGTTTAAATTCACGGACCTCCGTTCTTTCACTCTGGGGGGGGCATCGTGGGTAGCCGGTGGAGATTGAGTCCGCCGCACCCGCTCCCTGGCCCCCTCGGACACAGTGAGCGCGCGAGCGCGCTCACAGTGCTCGATCTCGCCGCCGTCGTATGACGGCGTTTTGCGATATCGAACCACTTTGTCGTCATCCACCTGCGGTTGGCGGTCGGCAGGTGGTTAAGTCAATCAGAAGTCTCTATACACTAGGGTCATCTCGTTTAGCAACTACCCATAAAGGATTATTTGTCACAGAATTAGCTTTCCTGATGATTCCCTGATCCAAAAACTCTTGAATAATTTTTGAAACAGGTTCATCAGACTCTGGTGGTAATTTGTATGGCTTGACAAATGGATGGTCTCTATCTTCAATGTTTACTTCAATACCTTTGAATAGGCCGACCTCGTTTCTACTCTGGCTCCAAAGTTTTATGTATGACTGTACCAATTGTTTTAACTCCAAATTGTCTCCCATATCTGGCCATTTATAGTCAGCATCAATTGCTTCTGTCAAACAGATGCTGCCAACTTCACAGCAATCTGCTGGATCAATTACCACAGGCTTACAATTAGATGGACCTTTCCAAATCACTCCATTGGCTAAATCAATTATCCACCCTCTTTGAGACAAAATGTCAGTATCAATAATGTTCTCTGCACCTTGACAATACCAAAGATCAATTTCAGTTTGCAAACATCCTGGAATTTCATATGACATATTTTTACACATTTTAGCCTGAGAATCACTGTTCCATTAAACCCAACAATTGTACAAGGTCCACACTTGGCTAGAAAATTGGAGCTACATATTCTAAACTGTGACACTCTAATTATTTTTCCTCTAGTTGTCATGGGGAAGCCAATAATGGCTGCCTCCCATTGATTGAGTGTGAGTTGTTCACATCCAATCCATTGCTAAGAGCCAAATTTAGCTCTTTCCTCAAAGGAGTATAAGGAGAAAATGTCTTGGTATCCTCTGCAGGAGGAAGGGCAGATGGTTCTATGGATACCAGTCCATTCTCTTTGCCAACATTTTTCCTTTCAAAATCTTTTAAATATTTCCTACATTGATATTTGAAATGGCCAGGTTTCTGGGAAAAATAACACGTAAGCGGCTCTCTGTGATTAAATTGCCTTACCCTGCCATTCCTGAAGGGGGCAGTGTTTCCTGAATTAAAATTAGACTGCATGTCTTCTTTAGGATCATTATTTTGAACTACAGATATCTTGGTTTTTTAATTACTTTGTTTTAACTTTTTATTATATATTGTTTCAAGTCATCCCAAACATTTGCTTGGATTTTATTTTTTATATTTTTTATATTTTTCAAAAGACATTAGCATGATGAACTGATTAATATTTTACTTGCTTAATAATTTTTCGCAGACATTTTTAAGTTGCTAGCTTGTTGTCTTGCAGGAGTTGTGGGTCTCATCCTTTTAAAACTAGCAGATTATGCGTTCTAGTTTTAAGTTTACATTTTTTTCCCTTGTAACACTATAACCTGTAGAATATCCATTTCTACGTTTTTATACGACTATTATAATTTATACACTATTTTAATATACCACCTTTAATATACTACTATTATAATTACCTCACTTTATTTTGAGATATATATTTATTTGGTACACTTATTGATTTATTTATTTATTTGGCACACTTAATCTATTTATACACCATTTGTCATAGCTAAAGTATCCAGGTTAGCGCCATCTGCTGTTTACACTTGTTTTTTCACTTTGTTTTAACTGTCTTCTTACACTATCTATAACCGATGCAGGCTCATCTAAGTCTTCCTTTTGACTTGCCAAAACTATTGCTGCAGGATCCAAATATGTAAATTTCCGAACAAATGCCTTTAGCATTGCTACTGTTTCCTCCTCCAAAGCAAACACCATTTTGTATGCTTTAGAAAACTTAATTCTGAAATCATAAGGCTCATTTTATTACAATGCTTTCTTTTTTTTGGGGGGGGGGGGGTGGGGGGGTGGAGACGCCATTGTTTTTTTTTTTTTTTATAATTTTACTTTACATTTTTTTCACGTTTTTTTTTTTTAACCAACCCTGTTGGGGGGTTTTGGTGAGATGTCAGGGGTCTAAACAGACCACCAACATATCCTCTTTGAGACTGGGAGAAAGGGGCTGAGGATAGAGATTCCCCAGTTCCTTCCTCAGCAGCCTCAGCTGCACTGAAGATGAATGAAGAGGAGACAGTGGCTCCTCTCCATTCATATACTGAGACATCGTAAACACAGTTTACAATGCTCAGTTATGAATGGACAGAGTAACTGACTCTGTCCGTTCAGAAAATGAAAGAGCCAGTAAATGACAGATTTACCAGCTCATTCCTCTGCTCTCCATCCTGAACAGTCCCAGGACAAAGGGAGAACCGGTGGAAGGGAGAGGGGACTGGAGGAGGACAGATCAGGACCGGAGGAGGACAGATCGGGACCAGAGGGGGGGCCGGAGAACACTGAGTCAAGACATGGGGGACCGGAGGAGGGGGGGCCTGGAGTAGCACAGAGGAGGACACAAAGAAGGATACAGGGACACTCTCCCTGTGCGGCTTTAAATAAAGCAGCTGAATGCCGCAGAGGGGATTGTAATTTCCCCCACCGCCGCACCGATCATCCCTGAGTGTCCCTGTATCCTCCCTTCTGTGCTACTAAGCCCCCCCTCCTCCGGTCATCCCAGGGTGTCCAGGTATCGGAACGAGTACTCACACAAATGCTCAGTATCGGTAACGTTACTAGTATCGGTATCGGGGCAACCCTAATTGCAACATCCTGAGTTTGAAGTTCACTCTCCAGATGCTCAATGTAATTACAAAAAAAATCACAATTAGCACAATTAGGATCACTGGTTTCAGGCACCTGTGCAGTTTGTACAACATTTTCATTTCCTGATTTATTAACTACACAAATCATATTTCTTACTGGTACATCAAATACCATAGAATTAAAATTTCTAACCAGCTTTATTATATTACGTAATTTTCTTTGTTTTCGCTTAGGAAATTCTAGACTTATCAATCTTAACATTAGCCTTTAAACATTGATTTCCATAACCTACCATCAGATACATGACTAGATAAACCTTGAAATTCTAACTTGCTTTCATTAGCTAAAGAATCAACAAATTCCATTGTTTTTACTCACCAAAAATCTCACTTTTCCTCGTTTGAGCTGGACTCAAGGACCCATTGGATCTCCACACGAAATTCTCAGGTCTTCACAAACGCCGAACAAATTCTAGGTTCTTCAACAATCGACCGAAGTTTGACGTAGTTCGCCTTTCTCAGTTCATCTCTCCCCTCTGATCAAACTTGGGAGAGGCCAAAAACTCTGGAAAATATTGCTCCTGGCTGGCTCGCCAATTGTAAGAAAGTCTTTTAAATATGAAAAGACTTCAATAATATTCTCTTTATCTTTGGGTGATTGTGAGATGATTTTCTTTAAACGCCAGCAAAGGTGAAAATAAGTGTGATTTTATTTACCACACAAAGGTTACAAAAATAGGTACAAAATTTGTAATATCACATACAAAAAAATATATGTATCTTCAAATAAAATAAAGGTGATTAAATAAGAAATATTTCCTTAAAATTAATAGAGATAACAGACCATGTGTTCAGTCCTTTGTTCAGAGATATTAAGAAAAGCTGTTCTCCATGTGTGTCTGTGTGAGAAGCTCAAAGAAGTGTGTAGCAGTGCTGCTTTAGCCCACGTCTTCCTTTTAAATAATACTCAATTTCTTTGTTTCAAAAACCCGGGCAAACTGCCCATTACACACCTACATTATCTCCCATGTTACTGCCCACTACCTCCCACCATGGGTGGGGGCTAGGAGTGGAAATAGGTGCTTCCCTCCATAGCCTGGACTTAATTAAGTACAGACAGGATGTGGGGTGAGATGCGACATATGCAGCTTCTCAGTAAATCACATAAGTCAAAATAAAGTATACATTACATAGACTCTTTTTTAAGAAAATATATACTTGAAACCATCAATCATTATCTTGACATATTTCTGACATTGAAAACCCACTCCCAGACTTTCGACATCTGTGAACAATTAGTTCAAAACCTACTCAGTCACACATAATTGAGAGAATTTCTTTATAGCCTAGGACTTATATTTATGAGTATTTAAAACCAAATTAAAATTTAGATATTAGAAATATAACATAAATGGACAACTTTGTGTAAAAAAAATGCGTTTTCATTTTTTCCCCACATTTTCCAAAAACTTCTGGAAAAAAAATGAACCGTTCAAAAGACTCATTATGCCTCAAAGATTATATGCTGGGGTGTTATCTTTCCAAAATGGGGTCATTTTGTGGGTGTTTCCTTTGTCCTGGTGCTCCAGGGCCTTCAGAAGTGTAATAGGTGGCTGAGAAATGAGATGTGTAATTTATGCTTCTAAAATGCCTGAAGGTGCTAGTTCAATGTTGGGCCTCTGTATGTGGCCAGGCTGTGTAAAAGTCTCACACATGTGGTATTGTCATACTCAGGAGAAGAAAAATTTATTTTGGGGTGTCATTTTTGCTATGTACATGCTATGTGTTGGAAATATCTTATAAATGGACAACTTTGTGTAAAAAAAAAAAATGTGTTTTCATTTTTTTCCCACATTTTCCAAAAACTTATTGTCTGGTAAAACCCTGTGATGAAGCCATCAAGGGGGTCACTGGCCGGAAATCGGGCCCTTTTCCTTAAATAAATAGGAAGAAACAACCATTTCACTTAAGCCAGTCCAAGTTCAGATGAGCTTGAGAAGCCAGAACATATACACCAAGTCACGAATATACGTGAACCCAATGGAGAGGAACACAGAGCTCATTCTTATGAGGCATGAAATTGAGGGCAGCGCAAGCAGCCAAGAAGGCCGAAAAATATTTTTGACAAGAGGCCAGTCCAGTCCCTGCCATTGGTGGCAAGATTAGCTGCCTCTTGGAGGGTTTGGACAGCAAAAGTTGCAGACCGCTGGGTACACAAAGACTGTGAAGCAGGGTTACAAAATAATCTTCCAGGAGAAACTGCGGGAAATTTACGTCTGGACTCAGTGGCTGGAAAATCAAGAAAAGCATAGTCTTAAAAAAAATGTAACAGGTTTACAGCAAAAAAAAAAAATGAAATTATGTGCCTTTGAATCAATGGAGAAAAGGGGTCTATTTGCCTTGGTACCAAAACATAAGGAGACCTCAGGCCGGTCTTGGATTTGAAAGCACTAAACCCTTGTATCAAGCCAAAGCGTTTGAAGATGGAGTCGCTATATACCATTATATCAGTCATACAACCAGAGGACTGGTTCATTTCTATTGATTTAGCCGAGGCACCCCTACATGTGCCAGTCAACACACATCACCAAAAGTACCTAAGATTTGCTGTTGGAGATCAGCACTATCAGTTCACTTGCTTGCATTTTGGAATAAGCACAGCGCCCCGAGTCCTCTCAAAAATTATGCTTGCCCTCATTGCAGTCATCCATCTATCAAGGATAAAGATATTCCATCATCTGGACAATATCTTAGTGTTTAATCTTCCAAGCTAGGGTTGTCCCGATACTAGTATCGGTAACGGTACCGAGCATTTGCGCGAGTACTTGTACTCGCACAAATGCTCCTGATGTCTGTTCCGATACCTGGACACTCTGGGATGACCGGAGGAAGGGGGGCTTAGTAGCACAGAGGAGGACACAGAGACACTCAGGGATGATCGGTGCGGCAGTGGGGGAAATTACAATCACCGGTCTCCCCTCCGTGGCATTCAGCTGCTTTATTTAACCACTTCAGCCCCGGAAGGATTTCCAGCTTTAGGACCGGAGCCCTTTTTGCGATTCGGCGCTGCGTCGCTTTAACTGACAATTGCGCGGTCGTGCGACGTTGTACCCAAACAAAATTTGCGTCCTTTTTTTCCCACAAATAGAGCTTTCTTTTGGTGGTATTTGATCACCGCTGCGTCATTTCTGATCACCGCTATAAACAAAAATATAGCGACAATTTTGCAAAAAAACCCAAATTTCTTACTTTTTCCTAAAATACAAATCCAAAAAAAAAAATATAAAAAAAATTTGTTTTCACCGTTTTTGGCCGATTTATATTCTTCCTCATATTTGCGATAAAAAAAATCGCAATCGGCGTTCATTGATTGGTTTGCGCAAAAGTGGTCGCGTTTACGGATGATGAGAATTTATTTTTGGGGTTTTTAATTTTTTTAATTTTTTACTAATAATGGCGGCGATCTGCGATTTTTTGCGGTACTGCGATATTTCAGCAGACATGTCGGACCATTTTGACACTTTTTTGGGACCATTGGCATTTATACAGCGATCAGTGCTATAAAAATGCACTGATTACTGTGTAAATGCCATTGGCAGTGAAGGGGTTAACCTGCAGGGGGCGCGCTAAGGGTTAACTATGTTCCCTGGGCGTGTTCTTACTGTATGGGGACTTGCCTAGCTGGGGAAGGGAAGTGGTCACAGCCTTCACGTAAAGGAAGGCTGTGATCACAGCCCTTCCCCCTCACACAGAGCGGAGGTCCGTGTTTACATACACGGACCTCCACTCACTCGCTCCGGGGGGGGGGGCCATCGCGGGTAGCCGGCGGCAATCGAAGCCACCGAACCCGCTCCCTGGCCCCCCTGGACACAGTGAGCGCGCGGCTCACTAAACTCGTTCCCGCAGCCGCCGTCGTATGACGGCAATTTGCGGGAACGAGCCACTTTGCCGCTGTCAGATGCTGATCGGCAGTCGGCAAGTGGTTAAAGCCGCACAGGGAGAGTGTCCCTGTATCCTCCTCTGTGCTACTCCGGGCCCCCCTCCTCCTCCGGTCCCCAATGTCTGACTCAGTGTTCTCTGCCCCCCCCTCTGGTCCCATTTTGTCCTCCTCTGGTCCCCTCTGCCTTCCACCGGTTCTCCCTTTGTCCTGGGATTGTTCAGGATGGAGAGTAGAGGAATGAGCCGGTAAATCTGTCATTTACCGGCTCTTTCCTTTTCTGAATGGACAGTCAGTGACTCTGTCCATTCATAACTGAGCATTGTAAACTGTGTTTACGATGTCTCAGTATATGAATGGAAAGGAGCCGCTGTCTTCTCTTCATTCATCTTCAGTGACGCTGAGGCTGCTGAGGAAGGGACTGGGGAATCTCTATCCTCAGCCCCTTTCTCCCTGTCTCAAAGGGGAGATATTGGGGGTCCCCTGACATCTCACCAAACCCCCCCAACAGGGTTGATTAAAAAAAAAAACGTGAAAAAAAATGAAAAGTAACATTATAAAAATAATTAAAAATAAAAAAAAATGGCATTGTCCACCCCCCCCCCCAAAAAAAGAAAGCATTGTAATAAAATATAAATTGTAAAGAATAATATAAAAAAAAAAATTGTAAAAAGTAAAAAATTGTCAAAAAAAAAAAAAATTAATTAAAAACTACTGACAGTCCACGCCTCATCAGCGCGACCTATCAATGCCCTGTCACGTGATATTTAAAAAAGTATCGGTAATCGGTATCGGTGAGTACTTGAAAAAAGTATCGGTGCTTGTACTCGGTCTGAGAAAAGTGGTATAGGGACAACCCTAGTTCAAGCAAGGAGCAGGCCTTACACAGTGATATGGCCTTGGAAACATTGACCAGCTCCGGATGGTTGATAACATGCAGAAAAGTCAGCTGACTCCAACTCAGGTGATGGAATATCTGGGCGTTATCTGTAATACCAGAGGCCAATTGTCTCTGCCCAATCAAAAGATTGCCAAATTGATTGTGTCCAACAGGGCTATGAAGACGCCTTCCCCCTCAGTTAAAGATTGTATTTTGGGCATGTTCTTGGCAACAATACCAGCAATTATTTGGGCAAGGTTTCACATGAGGACCTTCCAGGTCTTTTTTCTAAGCCAATGGGTCACAGTTTCATTAGATCAGAGGATCTCGGTACCAACACGCATCCGCCGGAGTTTGGCTTGGTGGACGTCACTAGTGGCCCTCTTTCAGGGCATGCCCCTCAGTCTGGGAGACTCGATTCTGGTGACCTCAGATACCAGTTTCCAGGAGTGGGGGGCTCGCTGTTTCGGGAGGCGAGTCCAGGGCAGGAGGCACATGGTGGAATCAAGGTATCCCAACTTCCTAGAGCTACAGGCAGCCTCCCTAGACCTTCTTCTCTTTTAGAACCGAATTCAAGGAGTTTGAGTCAAGTTAATGCTAGACAAATCAGACAGCAGTGGCCTACATAGCCTGGCAGGGTGCACCAGGAGCTTACCATTGCTACAGTTGTTGACAAAGATATTTCTTTGGGCAGAGGTTTATGTAGAGGCTGTAACAGCAGCCTACCTTCCTGGCAGTTGTACCCAATTAGTGGACCAATTGAGACGCAATTTGCCTAGCAGCAACAAGTGTTCGATCAACAGACGATAAATCAAGCCAATTTTTGCACAGTGGAGGGTTCCCTCCATAGTCCTCTTGGTGACTCTGACAAACTCCGACCCCTTGTAATGAGGACCACGTACCTGATAGTAGAGCCTGTATTCTTGTAGAAGGAGACCTCTCATACAGCCCTGACTCACTGGAATGGGGTCAGTGGTCTTGTGAGTACAGCAAGGTAGGAGTGCCTCTGGCAAGCAGCAGCAGACTGGACACTGGATGCTGGAAGCAGAGCCTGAAGCACAGGACAGCAGACAGCTGAAGACTGGAACAGCAGCAGCAGGTCAGCGATCACTGAAACCGGATGCAGGGCAGGCAGGAGAAACGTGAAACAAGCCGGGTCAAACACAGATGAGCAGAGCAGCAGAATCCGCAGGCAGAGAATGGTCGAAGGCAAGCTGGGTTCGGCCACAGGTATCAGGCTGGTGAAGAAAGCAGGGTCAAACAAGCCAGGTCTGGACTGGAGAAGGTAGAATGGTCAAAACAAGCCGGGTCAATCAGGTAGCAGATAACGGGTAACAGGTACAGATACGGACTAGCTGCAGTTTAGACAAAGTTCAGGTGCAGACACTGTCCCTTTAAAGGCCATTAGGCACCAGAGTGAACTAGCGTGCGTTCGTTCGAGGGGCACATCCCTGCACATGCGCACATGTATGTGCCACCGTAGGAACCTTTGTTAGAATCTGAGCGCATGTGCGCACATGTGTGCGCGATCGCAACGCTCGTCTGGATCCCTGACATTGCCCACCCCAAGGGGCAGCCTCCGGATGCCCATTGGTGCTCTTTTCTCTGGGTGGGTCTGGAAAAAGGCTTTGACTAATCTTTCTGCATGGATATTTGAGTCAGGTTCCCAGGAATTGTCCTCTGGTCCATAACCCTTCCATTTAATTAAGAATTGGGTCTGACCTCGTCTCTTCCTGCAATCCAAAATAGCCTCAACCTCATATTCTTTGTTTCCGTCAATGAGGACAGGTTCTGGTGGTATGCACCCTCTATCAGGGAAGGGATCAGTCAAAGCAGGCTTCAACAAGGCAACATGGAATACAGGGTGAATTTTCAAAGAGTCAGGTAAGGAAAGTTCATACGATACCTCGTTGATTGCTCTTTTCACCGAGAAGGGGCCAATGAACTTGGGTGCCAGCTTCTTGGAGGGACAAGCCAACTGCAGATTTGCTGTAGAAAGCCATACCCGATCACCAGGCTGCAATTTCAGCTCCCCCCTTCTCTTCCTGTCAAAAGACCTCTTGTTGTCCACCAGTCCTTTGGCAATTGCTTCCTGAAGAACCTTGGTGTTCCGGCTTAAGAAGTTCGCTGTGCTCTGTACTGCTGGGACTGTGGATTCAGGAATAATGTCAGGCAGGAAAGACAGATTAAAGCCATAGTTCGCAAAAAAATGGGGATTGGCCCATGGCCGAATGACTGGCATTGTTATAAGCAAACTCTGCAAGTGGTAGCAAAGGTACCCAATCATCCTGGGAAAAGGATGTAAAACCGCGGATGTACTGCTCCAGAGTCTGATTGGTGCGTTCCGTCTGCCCGCTGGTTTGCGGATGGGCTGAGGAAAATGCCAACTTAGTCTATAGTAGTTCACATAGGGCTTTCCAGAAGCGGCAAGTGAACTGTACTCCATAGTCCGACACAATGTTTGCAGGTACTCCATGTAACCTAACAATCTCCTTAATGAAGAGTCGGGCAGTCTCTACAGCAAACATAATGTTCTTCAAAGGTAGGAAGTGAGCCATTTTAGACAGACGATCAACAATCACAAATATTGCTGTGCAACCTTCGGAAGGTGATAGTTCAACAACAAAGTCCATGGAAATCATCTGCCAGGGTCTGTCTGGGATGGGCAAGGGTATTGAGTATCCCCCAAGCTCTGCTCCTTGCTGTCTTGTTTTGGGTACCAATAGGACAGGAATTTACGTATCTCCTGCAAAAGTCCTTCAACTTAGGCCACCAGAAGGTACGCTGCACCAGCTCCGTAGTCTTATGAATGCCGAAGTGACCTGCCAGGGGGTGGTCATGCAGGTTCTTTAAGACTTGCACCCGGACATTCTCTGGCACAAAAATTCAACCTCCTCTCCATAGAAGATTATCCCGGCAAGTAAGGGTTAACCCGGCAGGGCTGGAATGGGTCATAGAAGCCTGTTTAATCCGTGACAGGAGATCTACTTGTAGGAGAAGGAAGCTACCTGCTGGCAGGATGGTATCAGGAACAGAGGAACCCTTGGGGCCATCGTACATCCGGGACAAGGCATCAGGCTTGGTATTCTTTGACCTGGGACGGTATGTGATATGGAAGTTAAAGCGGGAAAAAAACAAGGCCCATCTGGCCTGTCATGGTCTCAAGCATCTGGCTGAGCCTAAATATTTAAGATTCTTATCGTCAGTGTAAATAAGAATTGGATGGGTTGCACCTTCCAGAAGATACCTTCATTCTTCCAAGGCAGCTTTGATGGCCAAAAGTTCTTGATCTCCGACATCATAATTATTTTCGGCCAGAGAGAGCTTCCGTGAAAAGAATGCCACAGGGTGCAAGGTGTCCTTGATTCCCTGACGCTGGGATATGACTGCCCCCACTGCGATTTCGGAAGCATCAACCTCACGGACGTAGGGCAGTGCAGGATTCGGGTGGCTCAGAATTGGGGCAGAAGTGAAACATCTCTTAAAGGTTTCAAAAGCCTCTTGGGCCTCAGAGTTCCAGCAGAAACTGAAGTTTTGCTTGGTCAGCTGCGTGATAGGGGAGATGATGGTGGAAAATCTCTTAATAAATTTCCTGTAGAAATTTGCAAAACCCACAAAGCGTTGTACCCCCTTTTTGTCTGTGGGTACCAGCCAATCAATCACAGCAAACAACTTCTGTGGGTCCATCTCGACTCCCGTTGGTGAAATAATCAAGCCCAGAAATTGGATGCTCCTTTTCTCAAATTCACATTTCTCTGGTTTAGCGAACAGTCTGTGTTGGCGGAGTCTCCCCAGCACTTGATTGACATGGGCTCAATGCTGGTCTAGGGATCCGGAGAAAATCAGGATGTCATCCAGATACACAATCACAAAAATGTCCAAAAAGTCTCTGAACACATTGTTAATGAAATGCTGGAAGGTGGCAGGGGCATTGCAAAGCCCGAAAGGTATTACCAGATATTCAAAATGTCCAAACCTGGTGCGAAAAGCAGTTTTCCATTCATCCCCTTCTCTGATGCGCACCAGGTTGTAAGCCCCTCTCAAGTCCAGTTTAGTAAAGATGCGGGCAGATCTGTCTCTGGAATAATTCGGTCATCAGAGGCAGGGGATAACAATTCTCAATCGTGATTTTATTCAGTTTTCTATAGTCCACACATGGCATGAGTGATTGGTCTTTCTTGGTGACAAAGAATATTCCCGCTGCGGCAGGGAACTTGGAAGGACGAATGAAACCCTTCTCTAGATTTTCATCTATATAGTCCTTCAATGCCTCTTGTTCCCAGTTAGCGGAAAGATATGTCCGCACGGAATCTTGGGCCCCCGGAAGAAGATCAATCAGACAGTCGTATGGAGGATGAGTGGGCAGCATGTCTGCCTCTTGCTTGCTCAACACGTTCAGGAATGGGTGGTACGGTTCAGGCACCGACTGCCAGATCTCTGGGTCCATTTTGAGGCATAGTAGTACCGGAGGGGCATCAGGAGTGCTGGAAGTGCAATGTCTCTGACAGTAGGATGAAGAAAATTTGACTTCTCCTGTTGTCCAATTAATCTGTGGATCATGGGCTTGGAGCCATGGAAGACCCAGAATGACCGGAAAGAGCGGGGAGGAGATGGCATCCAGGCTCAACACTTCCTCATGATGGGCAGATCTGACAGGTAACAAAGGGGTCTCCTGGGTGACCACTCCAGACTTGATATGGGACCCATCAGCGAGGTAGACTGAGAGGCCGTGCATCTTGGGTTGCAGGGGGATGCTGTGTTGATGGGTGAACTGTAGATCAATAAAGCAGCTGCATGCTCCGGAATCAATAATGGCGCTGACTAGAAGGGTTCTTCCCGGCAGCTGAAATGAGAGGGGTGGAGCGAGGTGAGTGGCATTGGCAGACAAGGTAGACAGGCTGGTAGGAGCAAGAGGTGCGGACTTACGGGTCTTGGTGGGGCAGCTGCGAACATAATGACCCATCTTTCTGCAGTACATGCACAAGTTGTTCTGCCGGCGTCAGAGTCGCTCTTCAGGTGTCAGGGCAGGTCACATCAATCTCAATTGCATGGGCACAGGTTCCAGGGGTGCTAGGAACTGGCATGGTGGGCGCTGGACTGGAGGAGGCGTGGATTGGGACTCTGGGCAGCATCCAGGTAGGCCTGAAAGGCTGTGCAGCTCTCTCAACTCGTCACTCACGGAGTCACCGTTCAATTTGGATGGCCAGAGTAATCAGTCCCTCCAAGCTGTTGGGGGTTCCCACTCTAACAAGTTCATCTTTTAGTCCCATGCGAAACTGGTGTCACAGAGCTGCGTCATTCCACTGGGTGTCTGCGCTCCATCGTCTGAAATTTGTAACATAGTCTTCGGCCACTCTGCGGAGCGCATGCAGGGCATCTTTCGTGGTGGTGGTACGCTGCGGATCGTCATATAGCTGGGCCATGGCGTCCAAATAGGCTGACAGGGTCTGCACTTGTGCACTGTTCTCTTCCAATAGCCTGTGAGCCCAGATCTGTGGTTCCCCCTGCAGCAGGGCGATGACATACCCCACCTTGGTAACTTCCAGGGAGAAAGTCCGTGGTTGCAGGGCAAAGAACAGCTGACAGGCATTGCAAAAGATACAAAACTTGGTCCGGTCCCCAGAGAAACTTTCAGGAGTGGGGACCCTGGGTTCAGGAGGCAGCATTACCACAGAATGACTGGTGCTGGCTTGAACGGTGGCGGCGGGAACTGCAAATGAGGACGCCATTCTGGGTGCTGGTGAAGAGGTCTGGACTTGTGCCTCTAGTCTGGTGTAGCCTTCTTGCAAGGACCTGATGGCTTGGGTAAGTGCAGCGAGGTGCTGGCAGATCTCCTCCATGGAAGTGGTTCCTCAAGCAGGCTCAGACATGGCTGTCTGATACTGTAATGAGGACCACGTACCTGATAGTAGAGCCTGTCTTCTTGTAGAAGGAGACCTCCCATACAGCCCTGACTCAGAGCCCACTGGAATGGGGACAGTGGTCTCGTGAGTACAGCGAGGTAGGAGTGCCTCTGGCAAGCAGCAGCAGACTGGACACTGGATGCTGGAAGCAGAGCCTGAAGCACAGGACAGCAGACAGCTGGAGACTGGAACAGCAGCAGCAGGTCAGCGATCACTGGAACTGGATGCAGGGCAGGCAGGAGAAACGTGGAACAAGTCAGGTTAAACACAGATGAGCAGAGCAGCAGAATCGGCAGGCAGAGAATGGTCGGAGGCAAGCTGGGTTCGGCAACAGGTATCAGGCTGGTGAAGAAAGCAGGGTCAAACAAGCTGGGTCTGGATTGGAGAAGGTAGAATGGTCAAAACAAGCCAGGTCAATCAGGTAGCAGATAACGGGTAGCAGTTACAGATACGGACCAGCTGCAGATCAGACAGCAAAGTTCAGGTGCAGACACTGTCCCTTTAAAGGCCACTGGGCACCAAAGTGAACTAGCGTGCGTTCGCGCGCAGCGCACATGTGTGTGCCACCGAACCGTGGTAGGAACCTTCGTTCAAATCCGCGCGTGCGTGTGCACATGTGTGCGCAATCACAATGCTCGTCTGGATCCCTGATTCGCAACAAAATTCCAGTGCAAGAGAGCAATAGCTCAAGATGCTTTCACGTTCCAGTGGGATTTCCAATCTGTGTTTCCTCTGATCACGAGGGTGCTACTGATAATATTGAGAAAGAGGGCTCATGCCATTCTAATCCTGCACTTTTGGCCACTTAGACCCTGGTTTTTGATACTACTAGAAATGGCCTCCACTCCCTGATATCTCCACTGGTCAGACGGGACCTACTTTATCAGGATCACTGATGTCGCCTCAATCCAGGGAGGTGGTGGTTGACGGTGTAGCTCTTGAATCAGCCAGGTTACAAACTTAGGGGCTTTCAGACCAAGTGATTCAAACACTTTTGAAAGCAATGAAGTCCACAACAAATGCTACCTACAATAGAATCTGGGAGAAATTTTTCTTCACTGGCTCCGGCTATTGCAAATATATTAGAGTTCTTACAATCATCTCTAGATATAGGGCTAATCTACAACTCAATCCAAGTCCAGGTATCACCACTAATATCTTACAGGGCTGCAAATAGGCAGACAAGCCTTTAGTGAAATAATTCCTAAAGGACTGCAATATGAATACAGCCTCTTAGGAAAACTCTCTTTCCATCATGGGATTTAGCAGTAGTGTTGAAAGCCCTACTTCAGCCATTTGCTCCGGACGAATCTTACTCGCTTTGGTTCTTGACTATTAAGTCGGTTTTCACAGCCATCATTTTGGCATGGAGGGTATGCAAGCTGGCGTCCCTGTCCTGTAAGCAACCATTTTGTATCATCTTTCAGGATAAAGTCATTCTGCAGCCTTCACTTAACTTGTCCTGAAAAGTAGTTTCCAGATTCCATGAGAACTGGGAAGTGATGCTCCCAAGTTTTACGCAAGCACCAGCCAGCTCAGATCAGCTGGACTTTAGACCGTTAAATATGGTCAAATTGATAACTACCTATTTGCATTGCTCACACCATATTTAGAGAAACAACATATTGTTTATATTACCATCAGGTCCTAGAAAATTTTGGCTACCTGGCTCACAAAGACGATCATTCTGATATACAAGAAGCAGGGCCGTGGCAAAGTGTGTGAGCCCACTCAAGAGGGATGGCAGCCTCCTGGACAGCATACACCAAGGTATCTGTGGAAGACAAAGTGCTTCTGGAAAGTATTCACAGTGTTTCACTTTTTTAACATTTTATGTTACAGCCTTATTCCAAATTGTATTAAATTCATTATTTTCCTCGCAATTCTGCAAACAATACCCCATGTGAAAGAAGTTTGTTTGAAATCTTTACAAATTTATTAAAAATAAAGGATAAAAACACATGTAGATAAGTATTCACAGCTTTTGCTCAATACTTTGTGGAAGCATCCTTGACACCAATTACGATGAACGATACTACAAGCTTGGCACACCTATTTTTGGGCAGTTTCACCCATTCTTCTTTGCAGGACCTCTCAAGCTCCATCAGGCTGGATGGGGAGCGTCAGAGCACTGCCATTTTCAGAGCTCTCAAGAGATGTTTAATTGGGTTCAAGTCTGGGCTCTGGCTGGGCCACTCAAGGACATTCACAGAGTTGTCCCATAGCCACTCCTTTATCTTGGCTGTGTGCTTAGGGTCATTGTTCTGTTGGAAGATGAACCTTCACCCCAGTCTGAGGTCCAGAGAACTTTGGAGCAGGTTTCAGCAAGGATGTCTCTGTATATTGCTGCATTCATCTTTCCATCAATCCTGAATAGTCTTCCAGTTCCTGCCGCTGAAAACCATCCCCACAGCATGATGCTGCCACCACCATGCTTCACTGTAGGGATGGTATTGACCAGGTGATGAGCGGTGTCTGGTTTCCTTCCGACGTGACGCTTGCCATGCAGGCAAAGAGTTCAACCTTTTTTCATCAGACCAGAAAATGTTGTTTCTCATGGTCTGAGAGTCCTTCAGGTGCCTTTTGGCAAACTCCAGATGGGCTGTCATGTGCCTTTTACTGAGGAGTGCCTTCCGTCTGGCCACTCTACCATACAGGCCTGATTGGTGGAGTGCTGCAGAGATGGTTATTCTGTAAGCTTCTTCTCTCTCCACAGATAAACACTGGCGCTCTGTCAGAGTGCCCATCGGGTTCATAGTCACCTTCCTGGCTATGGCCCTTCTCCTCCGATTGCTCAGTTTGGCCGGGTGGCCCGCGCTAGGAAGAGTCCTGGTGGTTCCAAACTTCTTCCATTTATGGATGATGGAGGTCTCTATGCTCATTGGGACCTTCAACGCTGCAGAAATTTTTCTGCACCCTTCCCCAGATCAGTGCCTAAATACAATCCTGTCTCTGAAGTCTACAGACAATTCTTTGGACTTCACGGCATGGTTTGTGCTCTGACATGCACTGTTAACTGTGGGACCTTATATAGACAGGTGTGTGCCTTTCCAAATCATGTCCTAACAACTGAATTTACCACAGGTGGACTGCAATCAAGTTGTAGAAACATCTCAAGGACGATCAGTGGAAAAAGAATGCACCTGAGTTCAATTTTGAGTGTCATGGCAAAGGCTGTGAATACTCATGTACATGTGATATATATATATATATTTTTTTTTTTAATACATTTCCAAATATTTCAAACAAACTTCTTTCACATTGTCATTATGGGGTATAGTTTGTAGAATTGTGAGGAAATTATGAATTTAATCCATTTTGGAATAAGGCTGAAACATAACAAAATGTTGAAAAAGTGAAGCGCTATAAACACTTTCCGGATGTACTGTATGCAAGACAGCTAGCTGGAGTTCTTTCTAACCTTTGCTCATCATTGCAAATTGAACGTAATCGTTCAATTTGCAATTCAACTAGATTTGGGGCATCAGTGGCGTCAGCAGCTTTCCAGGAGAAATATTTTTTTTTTATTTGAGAAGCAGCAGAATTTCTGTAGTCTATTCTTTTCCCACCTTAGATCAGCTAAGGTATATCCCATTCAGTGCTGATGTGAAGTGGGCCAAGAAAACTGAAAATTGTTTCCAGATGCTTACCGTAATTCTTTCCTGGACTATCCTCACCTCAGCACAATTTTCTTTCTCCCTAGTGGACTGTTGCTGGCTAAATCATTGAATGTGGTCTGAAGGGGAGGGTCTCTTTTTTATTAGGCTAGAGGAAGGTGGCCCTGAGGGTTCTGGAAGAGGTGTTAACCCATTCAGTGTTGACATGAGGATAGGCCAGGAAAGGAAAATTATGGTAAGTATCTGGAAACCATTTTCCTATGTCTATTTAGATGTCTCCGCTCAATATTTTTTCTTTCGTTGATAGACATTGTTGATCAACAACTCTACTGTTAGAAGATGGTTGCTAAGGGTTAATAGCATTTGGTTGTTGTTTCCTCTAATTCCTAGAGGAACAGCTCTATTTAAACTTCCTGCTTCCTGTAGCAAGTTGCTGTCTGATCTACAGCGTGTTAGTGAGTTCCTGTGACCTGTTTTCCCAGTCTTCCTGTATCTGTGACCCGGCTTGCCTGACCTCTGATTGAACTCTGCCTGCACCGACCCTTTGCCTGCCTACGACCACGTCTCTGCCTAACCCTCTGGTACCTCAGCCGTCCGCCTGTTTACGACCCTGCCTGCACCCGACGTTCCGCTTGCCTGTTCCTTTGTACCGCATTAGCCTGCCTAATTCCGACCCGGCCTGCATCACCACTCTTCTGTCTGCACGAGCTCCTGGAGGATCTTCACATCACCATCTGCATCCGCACCAGCCCTCGTGCCCCCCTGTGCTCCGGAATCTCCTGTTTCCTCTATCAGGGGTTCCCGAACCAGGGCCGTAAGAGAGGTTGCCCTCTGCACAATCAGACTTCACCAACAGGTACGTGACATCTACATAGTCCAAAGTCATCACCAACACCTGTAATCTGCAGGACTATTACCATTTAGTACACACATTAAATGTGGTCAGATTATATGCCTGAATTTACCAAGGATGACTAGATTTAGATAGAAAACTGGTTTACAGACATTAGTATAGCTGAGAAACTAATCAAATTTAGATGTATACATAGATTACATTGTTGAAACAGTGATAAGGTGGTCCTATTTTACCGCTTTTGGACTTGTTCACCCATGCTCTGATTTTGGTCAAACTTACATAACCTGCTGACTACTCATATTAGCTTTACTGCCCCCAAATATCTTCTCATGCTTTGAATAAATATATTAGATGAACATGTTCTCCAAAATACTCTTTAGGACCATGTTTTACAAGTGTTAATGCCTGGAAAGTGACCATGTCCTGCTGGAGAACTCTAAGCCATCATACATAGATTACATCATATGTTAGCCAAATACAAGCTTATCTATATGGGCTGTCGCTACCCAAATAAATTCACCAAAACCCATGGCTGGTGCAATTTACTGTTTTCAGCATTGTATAGAGTTCTAACAAAGAGTAAGGTTTACAATTTTGTAACAACTTTTATTTCAGCTTTGTTAAAAAAAAAAGTATACCTGTGTTTGAGGCAGGATTAGGTTTCTAACTTTTATAGTTTGTTACATGCTAAATGCAATCTGTGAAAATACATAATTTGTTTCTAAAATTTGAACTGCTAGACTAGTTACGTAGATTACATATGGTATATCTTTATATAAAGTGCTCTGTATGTTTACACTGTCACTTTGATCATGCAATCTGATTTATTATTGTAAAAAATTATGTTACAGGTTCTCCAGTGTTGCGCCCTCATGATCCGGCAGTGCACATGAGCTTTGAGAGTGCTTTTCTTCCCCTACCGGCTCCTCTGTTGGTGGTATCTTGCCTCACTTCAGTGTTGCGCTTCCGCCTTTGCCTGGATGACAGCCATTTCCCTGGCCACGTCCTATCTTTGGTCACGCGCATGCACGAATCTCACGTGTTCGCAGTGGGGTGAGTCGGACCCAGCTACATCATTGCCCCTTTGTCTACCGGTCTATTAGCAGTTATGCTGTGGTTGGGGATATATAAGGGCGTCCTTTGCGGCCCTCATTGTGGCGGCCGCTTCACGGGGGGCATGTGAGACATTCAGGAGCTGATGGTGGGTCACACAGTCTTTTATGCTAATACTGGGCTGCTATCACGCTGCCCTTCTATTACACTGCTATTTACCTTGGTGCACTTGCTTTATTCAACCCTCATTTGGCAGCTGCAGCTCCCTCTCGCTGCATCCCTCTAACAGCTACTTGTATTTGTTCTGTCCTTTGAGCTCAGTTGCACATGCATGCTGTACACTTGCCTGCGCCCTGGCTTTGTTCATTTATTTGCTGTATTTTCTAATCATTCCATTCACTTAATTCCCATCTAGTGGAAGGATAGTGAGATCTGCTGAGTGACCCCATTAATTATGGCTCCTGTCTTTACCCCCGTGATGCTATGCTGGTCCCAATTTATTTGGGTGGGTCTCTGGTATTTTTTGAGTTCTGGATCTGTACCTACCTAACATTTTGATGTTGACCCTTGATGCTCTCTAGTCCCTTCTGCTCCCTCTAATTTCCATTTTCTTTTCCTTCCTCCGTTCACTCTCTTTCTATTTATTTCCCCTCGTTCTTTTTCCCTCCCCCCTTTTTTCCCTTCCCCTCGCACACACTTTTTTTCTTCTTTTTATTTTACATCACACTTTGGGATTTATTTACTAAAGCTTGAAAGTGCAAAATTTTGTGTAGCTCCACACAGAAACCAATAACCTTTAAGGTTTTATTGTCAAAGCTTGATTGAACAAGCTGAGGTTAGAAGCTAATTGGCTAGCATACACAGCTGCACCAGTCTTTGCACTCTCCAGCTTTAATAAATCAACCCCTTTGTCTCCACCTTTACCTTTTTTTCTATGTTCTGTTCATCTATACAGTCCCCACCCTTAGGGGGGCGTTTTTCTCCCTTTTCTTTTGTCGTTCTCCCCTTTTTGTCCACCCCCTTGAGAACAACAAACTTTTCTATCATATAATTAGTTATGTTATATTATTTCTAGAACTAGAACTTTAGACATCCATGCTCTAGTTGTCCCCCGTGTCCGCCTTGGGGGGGGGGGG
>BLSH010494110.1:745781-778223 GCA_018402905.1 Glandirana rugosa
CTCTCCTCCTGTTCCTGTTCCCCCCCCTGCCCCCTCTCCAGTTCAGGTACTTGTATTTCTAATTTCTTGCAGAACTCTTCTATCTCATCTGGGAATCTTAGTTTGGCTGATTTTCCGTCTTTCGTTCCTATTAAGCATGCAGGAAACCCCCATGTATACTTGATGTCATGACTTCTCATTTGTTCTGTTAACGGCTTCAATTGTCTTCTCCTCATTCTTGTCTCTGTAGCTAGGTCTGCGAATATTTTTAGTTCTGTATCTCCACACTTTGCCGGCTTCGTTCTAATTTTTTGCCATATTTGTTCTTTATCCTTATATTTGTGGAATCTGACAATCACATCTCGGGGTATGTCCTTACCCAATGCCGGGGGTTTCCTTATTCTGTGTGCTCTCTCTATCTCTATTTTTTCTCCTTCTGTTTTTCCCAGGATCGGTCCGAAAATTTTGTCCAAAACTTCCTGCAAATCTTCTTCTTGGTGTGCGCCTGTTGTTTTCTCTGGAATATCTCGTATCCTCAGGTTCTTTCTTCTGCTGCGGTTCTCATGATCTTCTATTTTGTATCTTGTGTTCCGCTGTTCGATCTGGAGAGCATACATCTGTTCCTTTAGTTCCCTTATTTCTTCCTCTTGTTTTTCCACTATTTCTTCAGTTTCCTCCACTCTTCTCAGGATCTGCCCTAGGTCAGTGCGTAGCCCCACTATCTCACCCTTGAGTGACGCCTCCAGCCTTTGGAACATTTCCGCCATCTCCAGCTTCGTTGGCATCAATGCGCCCCCTAGCTGCTCTTCTTCTATGTCTTGTCCACTGTTTAGGGCTCCTTGGCTGCTCCCTACTTCTTTCCCCATTGATTGTCTTTTTTGGGGGCCTTTGCTTACTGGTTCTTTTTGTTTGCTTTTTGCTCCATATATCTTCTCTGGGCTTTCCATTCTGTTCTCCTGTACCATATATTTCTTGATAGTTCCTGGGCTAGCACTGATCCTAGTTGAGTTTGTCCCACCTCCTCTTGTCGCTTTCCCTCTCATCTTATTTGTCTCGTGGTGTATGGGTCTGGGTAACAGGGGTCTAGGGCCCGGCCTCCAGTCAGGGTTTGGTCGAGGGGATGCCGCCTCTCCTTTCCGCCGTCCCCACACCGTCCACTGTCTCTTTCCACTCCCTCTATACTATAAGTAGTTAGTGTACTCTTTACCGATTGCTGTTCTTCACTTTAATACCTGCAGGGTCCCCGCCCCCTTTTGTCCTTCACACCCTGTCTTCTTTTCTGGGAAAAGTTATACCCTAGGGTTGAGGTCTGCGAAGTTTGGGGGGGTTGGGGGGGAGTTGGGGCTATGGGGTGGTGTACCTTTCCAGTACTTATTGTTTCTTGTCCTCCTCTTATTGCGCCGTCATGCCTCAGTTATATCAGTTATGTCCTTTTGTCTTGAGGATTACAACCCTAGCTGCGTGTATAACTTTCATCTGTGTTGCACACACCCCTCTCCTGCCCTGTGTGGCTCACCAGTTTTTGCCTGTTTGTGATGCCGCTGTAGCTTTATATTTTATATAGCTTATCAGCTATTACCTCTTATGTTTTATATCTTTGCTGCCAGGCACACTAATCATCAAAACATTGGGACATTGAACCAACACAGAGCTGTCACACAGTAGTCACATCACATTAGCAGTCACTTTATGGGGTGTGTAAAATGATACTTATCAGCCATTTGTCTCCTCGGTTTTCTCCCCCTCCGTTCGTCCGTTCTTCCTTGGGTCTGCGGCTCCCTCTGGGCACTCCTCTCCCTGTTGTAAGGTGCTGTACCTCCTTGTCAGTTCCTATTGGAATGCGTCCTGAGCCGGGGATGTAGTCGGCGGGGGCGGTGGTGATATAAGCGGGTACAATGGCGGCAGGGTCCTTTCGGCGGTCGGGTCACCTCTGGAAGCTGGGTGTGGGATGCAGGGCGCGGCGCTCCGCTCTCATCGGGTTTTACGCTCGGCGGCTTTCATCGCTACCTCGTTGCCTCCTTCGCGCCGCTGAATGACACCCTCTTACTCCGACGCTGCGGCTGGCGGCCTGCGTTACGTCCGGACTCCTCCCCCAATCATGTGTACATTTCGAACTTCTACACGCCATACAACGCCCACAGGCATAGAAGCCTTTCAAAAAAGAAAAAAGTCTATTATCCGCTTGTCTGGGTGGATCTATGACCCCCGGGGCTATCCTGTCCCTCAAAGTAGAGGCCTTCCTATAAATGAACTGAGGTTTTGATGGAAGAAGTGGGCCAAGAACTTTATCTAATTTGAGGATGGGCCAATTCCGTTGGATAATTCTTTCTAGTTTTTTATATTGCACATTGTATTTAAATATTAACTTGAACTGCTGACCCCCATCATTATTCTTCTTTTCAGCATCAGCCACTAATTTTTTCCTATCCATAGCGCCCACTCTGCTGATTTCTTGATCCAATGATTCCTTGTTATAACCTTTATGTTGAAATCTGGTGGATAATACATTAGCCTGTTCGATATAGTCAGTTCCTCGTGAGCAGTTGCGCTTAATCCGGATAAACTGACCCCTGGGGATGTTGCCCAACCATTTCTGGTGATGGCAACTCCCCAGGGGGATATAGGCATTGCTATCTGTTGGTTTACAATGATTGACCATACTGAAGTGGTCGTTATCCCTAAAGATTTCTAAATCCAAAAAAAAAGTGATACGCTCCTGGCTGATCGTCCAGGATAGGGTGATATTTCTGGAGTTGGAATTGAGATTGTCCATAAATACTTCCAAACCAGAATAATCACCCTCCCAGACAAGTATTATGTCATCTATATAGCGTTTATAGCATACCAACTCAGGTGGCCGTCTAGAAAATACCGCTTCTTCCTCCCAGTGGGCCATAAAAATGTTCGCCACACTGGGAGCAATACGTGCCCCCATAACCACACCTCTGGACTGTAAATAAAATTGATTATTATACCAAAAATAATTCCTGGTTAAACAGAATTTTAGGCTACCAATTAGAAAGTCAACTAACTTCCCAGGTAAATCAGATGTAGACAAGGCCCATTGAACCGAGGCAATAGCTGCTCCATGGCCTATAATCGTGTACAGGGAACTAACATCCTCTGTCACGAGATAGACTAGTGAGTTGCATATCAACCCCTCTACAATCTGTATGACATGTTTAGTATCTTTTAAAAACACTTCAGTTTTCATAACGAGGGGCTGGAGGAAATGGTCGATATATTGACCCAGCCTGGCAGATACCCCCTCTGCCTTACCTTTTTCCACCAATGTGTGCAATTCATTTTTATAGGCTAACATTGGTGGAAAAAGGTAAGGCAGAGGGGTTATTGACTAAGAAAGAGGCATTGTACCTCTACCCTTTATTTTGCAGAATGCCAGTTATTTACTTTCTGCTAAAAATACACAAAGACATGGTCAACCCGCCTGGCAGACCTATAGTCAATGGTATTGACTCAGTGTCTGCCAGGCTGGGTCAATATATCGACCATTTCCTCCAGCCCCTCGTTATGAAAACTGAAGCGTTTTTAAAAGATACTAAACATCACACAGATTGTAGAGGGGTTGAAATGCAACTCACCAGTCTATCTCGTGACAGCGGATGTTAGTTCCCTGTACACGATTATAGACCATGGAGCAGCTATTGCCTCGGTTCAATGGGCCTTGTCTACATCTGATTTACCTGGGAAGTTAGTTGACTTTCTAATTGGTAGCCTAAAATTCTGTTTAACCAGGAATTATTTTTGGTATAGTAATCAAATTTATTTACAGTCCAGAGGTGTGGCGATGGGGACACGTATTGCTCCCAGTGTGGCGAACATTTTTATGGCCCACTGGGAGGAAGAAGCGGTATTTGCTAGACGGCCACCTGAGTTGGTATGCTATAAACGCTATATAGATGCCATAATACTTGTCTGGGTGGGTGATTATTCTAGTTTGAAAGTATTTATGGACAATCTCAATTCCAACTCCAGAAATATCACCCTATCTTGGACGATCAGCCAGGAGCGTATCACTTTTTTGGATTTAGAGATCTTTAGGGATAAAGACCACTTCAGTATGGTCAATCATTGTAAACCAACAGATAGAAATGCCTATATCCCCCTGGGGAGTTGCCATCACCAGAAATGGTTGGGCAACATCCCCAGGGGTCAGTTTATCCGGATTAAGCGCAACTGCTCACGAGGAACTGACTATATCGAACAGGCTAATGTATTATCCACCAGATTTCAACAGAAAGGTTATAACAAGGAATCATTGGATCAAGAAATCAGCAGAGTGGGCGCTATGGATAGGAAAAAATTAGTGGCTGATGCTGAAAAGAAGAATAATGATGGGGGTGAGCAGTTAAAGTTAATATTTGACTACAATGTGCAATATAAAAAACTAGAAAGAATTATCCAACGGAATTGGCCCATCCTCAAATTAGATAAAGTTCTTGGCCCACTTCTTCCATCAAAACCTCAGTTAATTTATAGGAAGGCCTCTACTTTGAGGGACAGGATAGCCCCGGGGGTCATAGATCCACCCAGACAAGCGGATAATAGACTTTTTTCTTTTTTGAAAGGCTTCTATGCCTGTGGGCATTGTATGGCATGTAGAAGTTCGAAATCCAATATGAAAAAACGAAAAACCTTTGTGGCCACAGCTACAGGCAAAGAACAAGAGATTCGACAGCTGATCACTTGTCAAACTATAGGAGTAGTCTATATGCTTGAATGTAGCTGTGGCCACCAATATATTGGACGTACTTCACGCCCCTTACATGTCCGTTTAAGGGAACATGTAAATAACATCCGTAAGGGGTTTAAAGATCATAGTCTATCATAGCATTTTAGAAAACATCATGATAGAGACCCCAGTTCACTCCAATTTTGGGGGGTGGAACATGTAGTCAAACACTGGAGAGGGGGAAATTACATTAGACAGCTTAGTAGAAGAGAATGCTTCTGGGTACATCAAACCGCAGTCTTAGCCCCTAATGGTTTAAATATCGAGTTTGACCCCAATTGTTTTATTTCAGACCGTTGATTTTATTTTGGACCGTTAATTTTATTGTTCAAGGTTGCTAGCTATTATTCAAGGAGTATTTAGTATTTCTATGAATTAATGTATATTGATACATGATGGGATCGTTAATGTAGTTATTAGATTGGGTGTCAAACTGTATTAAGTTGCATGAGAGACAGCGATGGTCGCGGAATCACTATTAAGATGAGCTTCAATGCTCTTTATATGAGTAAAGGCTATTTATTTACTTTTACCCTCATTTGGGATATGGCTCTACCTAGTTATTCTAACAGGAGGAGCGAGATTTTTATACTTTTTTCTGATAGGTGCTTTTGAAGTCACATGATGCTGATGGTCTCTTTATCTGCGGGTGGTATCGTCACTTCCACATGCGTCCGGAAACAGGAAGTGACGTCACCCGTGACCATCGCTGTCTTTACAACAAGACGTTCTTATCAATGATCGTATCAACGTTCGCATCTTTTTATAATCAACAAACTGCCTGTAGCTATGCACTGGGCCACAGTGCGTTCTTTGTGAGTATATTTTACATATTTTATTAAAGCAAGATGATTTTACTATATGGAGAACTCTAGATGTGATCCTTTTTTCTTCTATGTTACCAATGACTGAGCTCTGGTTGGAGTTTTTTATTGGATCTATACATTGGAGACATATGCTTTGATTGATTCATCCACCTGGAACCTTGACTTGTCCTATGATTGTGACAACAGGTGTTATCTGGCTCCTGTAATGAGGGTCTGATATTGGAGGTGAGCTGCTAGTGATAACGGTGGAGGTGGAGTGGCACTGAAGCACTTTATATCATCATCGCACTGTTTTGCACTAGGTGCCTGATATCCAAGGATTCTAGTTGACAGCGCTGCACTTTTCTTCTGATTGGACCTTGGCACAAATGATTTGTCCCAAAATGATGCGCATTCTGTGCAGAAGGATTTTCAAAATTTGGGCCAGGATCTTCAACAGTTAGGGTGTACTGTTACATTTTCAAAGGTCTTACCTGTGCATAATGAACAACACGAGAAAGTACTTCGTATAGCAGAGCTCAATTTTTGGTTACAGAATTGGTGCAAAGCTGAAGGTTTTGGTTTTGTTAGTCATGATGCTATCCGGTGGTCTGACATTGAACTTTACAATAGAGATGACCTGCATCCCTCACACAAGGGTACTGAGCTTCTTGGTATGAAATTTAGGAATTTTTTGGACATGCATTTAAACTGAGAAATGGGGACAGAGATATAATTGTTGAGGAGCATTTTTGACCCCAGAAGGTTGAAACAAATGTGAGGGTGTGTGTTGCTAACAACTGGGCTGATGGGGTGGTCACTTCAGTTGAAGTTTCTGGTGGTAATAATAAAGCAGTTGATAGTAGTTTGTCATGTCATGTGCACTAATGCTCGTAGTTTGGGCAACAAGCTTTGTGAGCTGACAGCTCTTATGTCTAAGGACAACTTGGACCTTGTTGCAATTACAGAGACATGGTTCAATGATTCAAATGACTGGGAAATAACTATACCAGGGTACACAATATACAGGAATGACAGAGTAGGGAAGAGGGGAAGTGGAGTTGCCATATATGTACAAAAATGTCATAAAACCAATATTAATTAAAAAAAACAAATGAAATACTCAAAACTCTCTGGGTCTGCCTTCCAACCAGGGAGGAATCTTACCTTAGAATTGGAGTAGTATACAGACCCCCAGGACAGACTGAGGATTATAACAACTTGCTGATTGATGAGATAACCCAAATGGCAGTGAAGGGAGAGGTTTTGATTATGGGTGACTTCAACATGCCTGACATTAACTGGAATTCTCAAACTGCTATTAAAGCAGGAGCAGGTATGTAATGGAAACACTGAATGTGGTTTCTCTAAAACAGTTAGTAAAAAGCCCAACCCAAGGTGATCACATTCTTGACCTAGTACTGACAAATGGGGATCGACTGTCTGTTGTTGAGGTGGGAGAGAATTTGGGTTCTAATGATCACCAATGTGTTTGGTTTGATATTAAAACAAGAACTGAAAAATCATATACAAAAACAAAAGTTTTAGATTTTAAAAGAATACATTTTGCTGAAATGGGGAAATTTCTAAAAAATGAACAAAAAGGTTGGAGTAAAATGACAGGAGTAAGTAATCAGTGGGCACTATTAAAGTCTACCATCTTGTAGGCAAATAGATTATATGTCAGGCAAGTTATAAATAAACAGAAGAAAAACCAATATGGTTCACTAAAGAGGTAAGTAGGATAGTAAAGGGGAAAAGTATAGCGTATAGATGATTAAAGGAAACAGGAGGTATAGCCGACAGAGAGGAGTATAAAAATAGACAAAAGGAGGCCAAACACATTATCAATGCTGCAAAAGCACATAAAGAGGAGGAGCTGCAAAAGCACAGAAAGGAGGAAATTGCTAAGTCTAGTAAGAAAGGAGATAAAACCTTTTTTAGGTACATTAGTGATAGAAGGAAAAAATACAATGGGATCACTAAAATGAAAACACAACACATATGTTGAGGGAGACCAGGCTGTAACAAACCATTTAAACAATTACTTCTGTTCAGTCTTCTCAGAAATAGACTGCACTATTGATAACAAGTTATGGAATTATATTGGTTCTAGTAATGATGGTTCATTTCTAGGATTTCTGGAGACAGCGTTCACAGAGGCATTGGCTTGGTTAAAGCTTAATAAAGAAATGGGCCCTGATGGTAGTCATCCCAGAGTTCTAAGAGAACTATAAGATATAGTTGATGGACCATTAATGGATCTTTTTACTCAATCTCTTCTAACAGGAGAAGTTGCCCGTGATTGGCGGATAGCTAATATTGTACCTATCCACAAGAAGGGCAGCAAGGTAGAAGCTGGCAATTACAGGCCAGTGAATTTAACATCAATTGTAGTCAAGCTAATGGAATCACTCCTGAAAATAAGGATCATTGATCACCTAAAAAACTGGATTTTTTACTTACCGTAAAATCCCTTTCTCTGAGTTCATTGACGGGCACAGCAGCTTCATGGACAAATGGGTTATACTGCCCTCTCTTCAGGAGTAACTAGGCAGACACAGCCCCTCCCAGGAGGCAGTCTCCACTGGCAGATAACCCTCCGCCCTGCTACTGCTAGCTCAGTTCGTAACAAGCAGTGCAACGTAATATTAGAGGGGTGGGTGCTGTGCCCATCAATGAACTCAGAGAAGGGGATTTTACGGTAAGTAAAAAATCCAGTTTTCTCTTTCGTTCATTGACGGGCACAGCAGCTTCATGGACAAGTGGGACATCCAAAAGCAGTGCCAAAAACATGAGGGGCGGGTAACGGAACAACAAAGGGACTTCACCCAACAGAACCCTCTGTGAGGAACCAGACGTGTCTCACACAGCCGCCTGCAAAACTTTGTGGCCAAACGCAGCATCCAAGGATGCTAAAACATCAGCTTTGTAAAGCTTTGAGAAGGTGTGCACTGAGGACCAAGTAGTCACCTTGCACACCTGAGACACAGACGCCTGATGTCGGAAAGCCCAGGAAGTGCTAATGAGCCGTGACCGGAAAAGGAGGCTCCAGACCCCGAACAGCATAGGCTCAGGTCACCATCTGTCTAATTCAACGTGAAACAGTGGCCGACAAGGCCGCCAGACCCTTGCGTGGGCCATCCACCACTACAAAAAGTGCATCCGACCTCCGAAAGGAAGCTGCGGTCGCCAAATACACCCACAGGGCCCGAACAACATCCAGGGAGTGCAAAGCAACCTCCCTAGGGTGAGAGGGGCACGGCAGAGCGAAGGAAGAACAATGTCCTCATTGATATGGAAAAATGACACCACTTTGGCAGAAAAGTAGGTGATGGCCGCAGAACCGCCTTATCTTTGTGTAGGACCAGATATGGAGACCTACATGATAGAGCCGCCAACTCAGACACCCGCTGAGCGGATGTGATGCTACCAGGAAAGCCACCTTTTGCGAAAGCAATTGCAGTGATATCTCCCTGATATTCTCAAAGGGCGGCTTCTGAAGAACCGAGAGGACCAAATTGAGGTCCCATGGCGCCAGAGGCGACCGTACCTGGGGGGCCACATGTCAAACCCCCTGCACGAAATTAAGGATCAAAGAATGCGTCGCCAAAGGACGCTGAAAAAAGATCGCCAGGGCAGAAATCTGACCCTTGATCGTACTCAACGCCAGCTTCTGGTCGAGACCCTTCTGCAGGAAAGCCAGAACCCGAGATACAGAAAAAAATTGGGGTTCCACCCCCCATTCTCGCATAAGGCAATATAAGCCCTCCAGGCGCGGTGATAAATCTTTCTGGAAGTGGCCTTACGTGCCTTAAGCATGGTGGGGATCACTGAGTCTGAGACACCCCGATCCCTCAACACCTGGGATTCAATAGCCATGCCGTTAAAGCCAGCGAGGGTAAAGCAGGATGCAAGATGGGCCCCTGAGACAGTAGGTCTTCGCGGAGCGGGAGCTGCCAGGGAACGTCTACCACCATTTGAACTACATTGGCATACCAAGGAAGCCGTGGCCAATCTGGAGCTATGAGAATGGTCGGTATGCCCTCCGTTTCTATTCTGCGCAGAAGGCACGGAAGCAACTTGAGGGGGGGAAAGGCGTAGAGGAGCCCGTACCGAGCCCACAGAGCTACCAAGGCATCCACCGCGTCCGCTAGGGGATCCCTTGTCCTGCTCATGAAGGCCTGCACCTTCCGATTGAGACGAGACGCTAGAAGGTCCACGTCTGGAGTACCCCACATGATGGAACACATGCGGGTGCAGGGACCACTCTCCCTGATCCAATCCCTGATGACTGAGGTAGTCCGCTTGCCAATTCTCTACGCCTGGAATGTGGACTGCGGAGATTGCCGGTATGTGGAGTTCTGCCCACAGCAGAATGTGAGCTACCTCTGAGGCCGCAGCCGAGCTTCTTGTCCCGCCCTGGTGATTCACGTATGCCACGGCCGTGGCATTGTCCGACTGAATCCAGACAGGGCACCCGTGCAGCCTCCTTGTCCAATGGAACAGGCAGCATCCCAATTCCAGGACATTGATCGGGAGACGAGACTCCTCTTGAGACCACCGTCCCTGGGCTGACAACAGCCCCAGGACGCCTCCCCAGCCGATCAGGCTGGCATCCGTCGTGACCACCGTCCAGCCGCAGGGCCGGAGCCCGCATCCACCAGAGCAGCGAAGTCCTGGTCCGGTGGTCCACCCTGATCAACCGATCCAGGGATGAGGGGGACTTGTCCCACTTTTGCAGAATCTCCCGCTGCAGAACACGGGTGTGACACTGAGCGTATGGGACCGCCTCAAAGGTGGACACCATGAGGCCCAAGACCCGCATGCAAAACCATAGGGAGGACCATTTGTGGGACAGCAGGGACCGAAACGCAGACTGAATCGTCTGTCGCTTGGATGGTGGGATGAAGACCTTTGCCTGGGCCGCATCCAGAATCAGACCCAGATACTCCAAGCGGTGAGACGGGGTCATCACCAACTTCGGGCGATTGATCACCCAGCCGAACTCCTGCAGAGTGTGCAAGGCGATCGTCACATTGTCCCCGAGAGCTGGAGCCGACTCTGCTCGCAACAGAAGGTTGTCCAGATATGCAACCACCGCGATGCACCGGGGTCAGCAGCTTGGTGAAGACCCGGGGCGCAGAGGCCAGGCCAAACTGGAGAGCCACAAACTGATAGTGATGCTCCCCGACCACAAAGCGCAGGAAGCGCTGGTGCATATGGGAATATGCAGATACGCATCTTTGATGTCGAGGGAAGCCAGGAAATCGTCCTGGTGCAGAGCCGCTACCACAGAGCGGACAGACTCCATCCTGAATCTTTGTACACGTACAAAGCAGTTGAGGGTCTTCAGGTCCAGGATTGGACGGACCCCAAACAGGTTCTTCGGGACCACAAACAGGTTGGAGTAAAACCCGTGGAAATGTTCCGCACGTGGAACGGGGACCACTACCCCTTGACAAAGTAGGTCCTGCACCGCCCAAAGCACGGCCTGAAGCCTGCCTGCGAGCAGTTGCAAGTTGGAGGCGAAGAACCTGTCGGGAGGACGGGAACTTAATTCTATTCTGTACCCCGACGAGATCACCTTGTGCACCCAGAGGTCCGAAATGCGGGAAGTCCACCGGTCCGCAAACCCCAGGAGACGTCCCCCCAACCAAAGAGCAGGTGGGGGCAGCCCTTCATGCAGAGGAGGACTTGTCCTCTGGCTTGTCTCGCTTACGCTGCCAGGGACACTTCTGCCCACCCACGGGGGCCTTGGCAGGCTTCGAACCCTTGCCCGAGGAGCGAGAGGGACGAAAAAGCCGTTTGTGGGCTGTAAAGGAGGGACCCGGTCTGCGACGGGACTCTGTACTCTTCTTGGACTCTGGGAGAAAAGTGCTCTTCCCTCCTGTGAGATCCTCAATAATCTCATCCAAGGAGGCTCCAAAGAGCCTCCCACCCTGAAAAGGCAAGTCCATCAGGGCCTTCTTAGATGTTTGGTCCGCCGACCAACATTTTAGCCAGAGCAACCGCCTGACCACCACAGAAGACACAGACAATTTCGAGATCAGGGGGGGCGGTATCCAGGGCTGCATCGCACAGATATTTAAACCCCTGGACAAGCTGTTCAGCAAATTCCACGCAGGCAGGGGGAACTTTAGCATTGCTCATTTCGCGGGAGGCGAGACACAGGGGAATCAACCACGGGGGGTGATGCCCACTTTTTTACCAGGCTGTCCTCAAAGGTATAGCGCACAGAGAAACACTTGGGTATGGGAAGGGAGCTCTGAGGCCGTTCCCAGTCTCTGTAGACAAACTTATCCAGGTAAGACACATAGGGGAAAACCTTAGCCACGCGGGCCGGTTTATGTGACCCAAAGGGGACGGGCACCTCTTGCGAGGGTCCCGCTGTATCGCCCAGCTTCAGGGATTCACACTGCTGTGATCAGGGCGCTGACTAGTGCCTTCTCGTGCGCAGCAGTGGCCGCCGCAGATTCCCCTTCACTATCAGTAGAATCCGGGGCCTCGCCATCCGACAGCTCAAGGGGGGTCCCCATCACAGTGGAGCCCCCGTCAGGGTCCGAGTACTCCCCAGAGGAGGGGGGAGGTAGGGGCCGCTTTCTCGCCACCTTACGCCCACATGCTGTTTCTACCCGGGAGACGAAGGACTCCAGGACCGCCGACAGAGCGACAATAGGGATCACAGTCCCTGAGGCGCTGGCTGCAACCACGGAGAGGTCTGGTGGGGAAGCACCCACATCGGCTGCCATTGCGTCACCCACCCTGGTAACACGCCACCTGACTGAGCCCTATGTACCAGAAGACCAGGCACCCCCCACCCCAAAACGCTGCGCAGGAATTACTACAGGAGGGTAACCCCGGAGGGACACACCACCTGCCCGCTCAACTGTGCAGGAGAGGAGCCATGCCTGGTGCTGTCCGCCGCTGCCTTGCCCGCCCATCCTCCACGCTTGTTGCTGCTGCTACTGTCCCACAGGAGAGCTCTCCGTGCTGTGTGGGGGGTAAAAACGGCGCCAGAAGCCACAGGAACCTCCCCCCACATGCACAGGTCGGCACACATGTATAGGCCTCAAGAAAATGGCCGCCGATGCACACTAGAGGCCAAAACCCCAGCCAGGAATGCCGCGGCTACACCAAAATGGCTGCCGGGCTCCCTAGAGGCCAAACCATGTGGCCGGCCACAAGAAAATGGCGGCCGGACCACTAAAATGGGCGCCGATCGATCTCTGACCGCACCGATCGCTCCAGCAGCACGAGGCAAGGAGGAGGGGGACGGGGCACAGCGACAGCGCAGCACTGGAGGGAGGGGGTGGGGGGGAGAAGCGAAGGAGGAAGGAGGGGGGACCAACCCGCCTGCTCCCCCCAGATACTAATGGGAGAGGGAGGGCGTACTTGCCCATCCAGTTGGGTGGAGCGGGTATCCCACCCGTGGCATATCTGCTTCACCCGTCAGGCAGGGGGGAGCTGTCGGCCAGGGTAACACTGTGACACGGACTCAGGAGCCCGATCATATGTGCACCGGCGGGACGTTTAACCCGTGAGGCCATTCTGTCCGGTCCAGGGCCCGTCGCAGCCGACCCAGCGCGCTCGATGGCCAGCTGGGGAGACTACCTGGATCTAAAACCCAGCCTGTCACCCAGCAGGGCTACTTGATTGCAATCTTGATCTGTTAGGCTGTCCTCCAGGACAGCTGAAGTGGGCCCAGAGAGGTACCACAGATCCCAACAGGGAGCCAGGTCTACTCCTTGCACTAGGCAGAAAAAACTGAGCTAGCAGTAGATGGGTGGAGGGTTATTTGCCAGTGGGGACTGCCCCCTGGGAGGGGCTGTGTCTGTCTGTTTTTTTGCTGTTAGAACTGCCTGTTCTGCCTAGTCACTCCTGAAGAGAGGGCAGTATAACCCACTTGTCCATGAAGCTGCTGTGCCCATCAATGAACGAAAGAGAAATACACAACTTTCTGGACTCAAAGCAGCATGGCTTTACTGAGGGCAGATCATATCAGACAAATCTGATTTAATTTTTTGACTATATTACCAGTGTTTTGGACCAGGGTGGTGCTGTGGACATAGCGTATCTTGATTTCAGCAAGGCATTTGATACAGTTCCACATAATGATCTAACACAAAAGTTGTACAAGCTGGGACTTAACCCTTGGGTGGTTCAGTGGATATGCAGTTGGGATAGATTTCAGTGTGGTTGTAAATGGGGTTCACTCAGAACAGAGACCAGTCACTAGTGGGGCACCAGAAGGCTCTGTACTGGGTCCTGTTCTATTTAACCTATATGTAAGTGATATAACTAAATGTTTGTTGGGCAAAGTATGTCTCTTTGCTGATGATACAAAGGTGTGTAATAGGGTTGACATCCCTGGAGATGTCTGTAACATGGAACATGATTTGGCATTGCTGAAAGATTGATCAAAGCAGTGGAGACTGCAGTTCATTTATTCTAAATGTAAAACAATGCACCTAGGGTATAAAAATCCCCTTAGAGAGTACAGCATTGGGGATACACTGTTAGCCAGCACTACAGAAGAAAAATATTTGGGGGTGCTTATTTCAGATGATTGCAAAATGATCAGTGTGACCAGGCAGTGAGAAAAGCAAATAGAATTCTGGGATGTATCAGTAAAGAGATCACCAGTAGGAGGAAGGAGGTTCTGATTCCTCTATATAGATCTTTAGTGAGATCTCACTTAGAATACTGTGTCAAGTTTTCGAGGCCTCACAAAAGATATTGATAAGATAGAACGCGTTCAGAGACGGGTAACAAAAACTGTGAAAGGTCTGGGGGATAAAACATATCAAGAGCGACTTCAGGAACTTAATATGTACAGTATGGAGGAAAGAAGGGAAAGGAGAGACATGATTGAAACCTTTAAATACATCAAGGGGATGAATAAGGTTCAGGAGGGTAGTCTTTTCAATATGAGATCAAAATCAAGAACACAGATACAAACGATGCGACGGTCGTACGACCGAACGGACCAAATCGTATGTTGGCTCATGTATCTCGTTTACTGACGTGCACTACACGATCGTACGACCAAGCCGAACGTAGTGACGTGCAACTAGCGTATAAGGAGGAAGCACGGTTATCGTGTGTCACCCTTTGGGCTCCATCTAATTTTGTGTTAGTTGAAGTTTGGTGAGCGTTGATTCGCGACTATCAGATAGTTCCTGACCGTTCGTTCGTCAACCAGCCATGTTGGACCTAAAACCAACGTAAGAGAAGGAGGGAGAGGAGTTGTTGGACCAAAATTTGGTTACTTAACCATGATCAATTTTGTCATATGGCTTTAGTCAGGGAGCTCCAGAAGAATAATCTTGATGATTTCTGGAATTATCTTCGGATGACGGATCCCTGCTTTAACCACCTTGTGGCATTGGTGTCCCCCTATATGCAGAAGCAGGACACATGCATGCGCCTTACTATCACCCCTGAGCAAAGGCTCATTGCCACCTTGCGCTACCTGGCGACAGGAAGAAGCTTACAGGAATCTCCCCCCAGGCTCTTGGAGTCATTATTCCTGAGACATGCTCAGCCATCATACAGGCACTGCAGAAGGACTATATTAAGTTATGTTTCATGTTAATACCACATTTCATGTTTTTCTGCTTGATAATAAAGGGATTTTATTAAAACTTACCGTAAAATCCTTTTCTCCGAGTTCACTGACAGACGCAGCTCTCCATTACGTGTGGGGTTTATGCTTGTCTCACCAGGAGTTAACTGGGCAGGGAAAAGAAACAGCTGGCCTCTCCCATGGGGCCGTCCTCTCTTCCCACATAAACCCCCTCCATAGTATAGCTCATCAGTTCGTACACAAGCCGTACAAAGAACAGAGCACAGAGGGGTGGGTGCTGCGTTTGTCAGTGAACTTGGAGAAAAGGATTTTACGGTAAGTTTGAATAAAATCCCTTTTTCTTCTATTGTTCAATGACAGATGCAGCTCTCCATTACGTGTGGGGATGTCCCCAAGCTGTGTCAAAAAGAGGGGTGGGTAAACGCTAACAACAGTACCCAACAGAACCTCTAAGGAGGCGCCAGACGCGCCTACACTGCCGCCTGCAAAACTTTGCGGCCAAAAGCAGCATCCGAAGATGCAAACACATCAACTTTATAAAACTTAGTGAAAGTGTGAACCGAGGCCCAAGTGGCCGCCTTGCACACCTGTGACACCGAGGCCTGGTGTCTAAAAGCCCAGAAAGTGCTGACAGCCCGGGTACAATGAGCCGTGACCGGAAAAGGAGGAACCTTGCCCCGAACAGAATACGCATGGGTCACAGTCTGTCTGATCCAACGAGAGATCGTAGCCGAGGAAGCCGCCAAACCTTTGCACGGACCCTCAGTCAGCACAAACAAGGCATTAGCTTTGCAAAAAGAAGCTGTAGCAGACAAATATACTCTTAAGGCCCTCACTACATCCAAAGCATGCAATTCAATTTATTTTGGGTGCGATGGACGAGGGCACAATGAAGGAAGGACGATATCTTCATTAATGTGAAAAGAAGAAAACACCTTCGGAAGAAAAGAAGGAGGTCGCAAGACCGCCTTATCCTTATGCAGGACTAGGTAGGGAGACTTGCACGAGAGTGCTGCTAATTCAGACACCCATCTGGCGGAAGTGATGGCTACTAAGAAAGCCACCTTCTGTGAGAGCAGTTGTAAGGAAATCTCCCTGATATTCTCATAAGGCGGTTTCTGAAGTACAGAAAGCACCAAATTTAGATCCCACTGAGCCATCGGAACCTTCACCCGAGGCGCCACATGTCGTACACCTTGAACAAAAGTACGAATCAAAGAGTGCAAAGCCAAAGGTCTCTGGAAAAGAACTGCCAGAGCCGATATCTGACCCTTGAGAGTACTCAAAGCCAGTTTTTTGTTCAGGCCCTGCTGCAAAAAAGTCAGGACCCTGGATACAACACAAGAGCGAGGGTTATGACCCTCCGCCTCACACCAAGCTATATAAGCCTTCCAGGTGCGGTGGTAAATCTTGTGGGAAGTAGACTTGCGAGCCTTCAACAATGTAGGGATCACTGAGTCAGAGACTCCCCTGTCTCTTAGCACCTGGGACTCAATAGCCAAGCCGTCAAAGCCAGCGAGGGTAAAGCAGGGTGCAAGATGGGCCCCTGAGACAGAAGATCTTCTCTCAGTGGGAGCCACCAGGGGGCGTCTGCCACCATTTGCACCACATCGGCGTACCAAGTGCGCCAAGGCCAATCTGGAGCCACCAGGATTATTGGCATTCCCTCCGCCACTATCCTGCGGATCAATCGCGGTAACAGTTTTATCGGAGGGAAGGCGTACAGAAGTCGGTAACGGCCCCAGGGGGCCACCAGAGCGTCCGTGGCCACTGCCAACGGATCCTTCATTCTGGACACAAAGGTCTTCACCTTGTGATTGAACCGAGACACCATGAGATCCACATCCGGCGTTCCCCATCTGCGGCAAATCTGGTTGAACACCTCCAGGAGGAGGGACCACTCTCCCTGGTCCAGCGTCTGGCGACTGAGAAAATTTGCCTGCCAGTTCTCCACACCTGGAATGTAAATGGCGGAGATTGCCGAAACGTGACGTTCCGCCCAACTCAGTATAAGAGCTGCCTCCAGCAGCTGCTGGACTTCTTGTGCCGCCCTGATGGTTCACATACGCCACTGCTGTGGCATTGTCGACTCAATTCGGACTGGACGGCCCTGCAATCTCACTGTCCAGTGAGATAGGCACAATCTGATTGCTCTCAGCTCCAGTACATTGATGGGGAGGCGAGCCTCCTGTGCCAACCAACGGCCCTGGGCCGACAGCCGTCCCAGGATCCCTCCCCAGCCTGAAAGACTGGCGTCCGTGGTGATGATCACCCACTGGAGGGGTAGGAACGACTTCCCCTGAGTCAGGGCCGAGTCCCGAAGCCACCAGGTCAGAGACACCCTGGTCTGTGAGCTCAGATGAATCAGAAGGTCCAAGGACCGAGGTGACCTGTCCCACCGAGCCAGAATTGCTCGCTGAAGGAGACCAGTGTGACTCTGGGCAAATGGTGTCGCCTCAAAAGAAGAGACCATGAGCCCCAGCACCCGCATACAGAATCGTAACGAAGACCGACGGTGCGACAGAAGGGTTTGCACTGCCGACTGCAGAGACAGCAACTTGGCTGGAGAGAGGAACACCTTCGCCTGCACTGTGTCCAATATCAGACCCAGGTACTCCAGGCGACACCGACGATTTCTGCAGGTTGACTAACAAGCCGAAATCCTGCAGCGAGGTCATTGTGATCCTCACATTCTCCTCCAGAGCCGAGGCGGACTCCGCTCGCAGGAGCAGGTCGTCTAGGTAGGCCACTACCTCAATGCCTCTCTGTCGCAGCAATGCCAACACCGGGGCTAGCAGTTTTGTGAAAACTAGGGGTGCTGAGGCCAGACCGAAGGGGGGTGCCACGAATTGAAAATGGAGGTCTCCCACTGCAAAGCGCAGGAAGCGCTGATGCCGTGGACAAATGGGTACATGGAGGTACGCATCCCTGATGTCCAGGGACGCCAGAAATTCCCGATGGAGGGCAGCCACAACCAAGCGGATAGATTCCATCCGGAATTTCCGTGCCCTGACATACCGGTTCAGGGTCTTTAGGTCCAGTACCGGCCGAACCCCCCCTTTTCTGGGAACCACGAATAGATTTGAGTAGAAACCTCTCTTCTGGAGGCACTGGCACAATCACTCCTTGATCCGAAAGTGCTTGAACAGCCCGAAAAGGGCCTCCCGGTGACCCTGCGGGAGCCCTAAGTTTGATGGGAAGAACCTGTCTGGGGGTAGAGTGTTGAACTCTATCCTGTACCCGGTGGACACCACTTCCTGGATCGGGAATGTGAGCCAGCCACCGCTCTGCGAACCCCAGAAGACGTCCCCCCACCCGAAACCCGGGTGGGGGCAACCCATCAGGCTGAGGACTTGTCTTCCGCCTTTTATCGCTACCATGGATAACATTGGCAGTAAATCAATGGCCGCATCACAAAGGTATTTGAACCCTTGGTGCAAAAACTCAGCCCTCTGCGGTGCATCCATAAGGTGGCTGCATTCCAGATCAGAATGGAGCTCCGCCATGCGCTCAGACAGATGTTGAGCCGCCATGGCTGACGCCAGGGCTGGCCGTACGGCCGAACCTGCCACCAGGAAAAGCAACTTTAAAAGCGCCTGTTTTTCTATCAGCGGGGTCCTTGAAAGAAGGAGACCCTTCCAGAGGAATAGTTGTCGCCTTACTAAGGCGGGCTATTGGTGGGTCCACCACAGGCGATTCCCATTTTTTCAAAAAGCTTTCCTCAAAGGGATAGCGAGCAGCGAACCGTCTTGACATCGAAAAGGAAAGCTGCGGACGTTGCCATTCACGGTAAAGAAAATGATCAAAAAATTGATCGTAGGGGTAAGCCTTGGGGGCCCTAGAGGACCCACACACATACGCAGAAGACTGCGATTCACCATCCTGGCTCAGTCGCAGCGTAGTGCGAATGCCAGTGATAATGGCGGCGACCAATGCTTTTTCGCGCGCAGCTGCCACCCCTTGATCCTCTTCACCGTCCGATGGGCCCAGTTCCCCATCAGATAGGTCCACTGGGGTCCCTGGGACTCCTGAGGCCAGTTCCCGATCAGAATCCTCCCCCGATGAATGAGGGGGAGGAAGGGGACGCTTCTTGGGGGGCCTGTTGGGCGACCTCCGCCCGGGGAAGAAATTCACTAAAGACCACCCGCAGCTGGTCCAGAAATGCCCCTTGCGCAGAATGCGCCGCCGCTGATGCCCCCTCAGCAGGTTCAGCAGTGTAATCTGCCATTGCTTTGCCCCCAGACCCCTCTCAGTGACACACACGTGGTACTAAAGAGGATGAGGCACCCCCACACTGCCGCACACAACCGCCCCGCAAAGCACCAGGGAACCCAGGAGGACTGCAACAGCCGCCACCAGCACCCACAGGGTTACTTGCTGTTTTTTGCTGCCAATAACCCCCCGGAGGATCGTCAGAAGAGCCGCGCCGTCTGATCACCACCGCTCCACAGAGAAGGGAAAACGCTGCACACAGGTTTTTGCAGAGACATGTGGTCAAAATGGCCGCCGTTAGACACTAGAGGCCGAACCCCTCTGTACAGAGACGTGCAGTACCGCAAACGGCCGCTCTGAGCGCTAGAGGGAAAGTCCCATAGGCCAAATATGTCTGCAGCTACGGCAAAATGGCGGCCAATCGCCGCATGGCGGCGAAGACAAAATGAACGGCGCAAACGGACGGGGTGCGGGGGTGTGAAGGGGGGGGGGGGGCAGGAGCTCCACGCGCCCCTGCCGGCGGCTACCCGGACAAAAAGAAAACATTTTTTTTTTTGTTCGTCGGTCCCCCTTCCGCCTATGAAAAAAGGGGGGAAGGGAGGAACTCTCACTCACCACTCTGGACGAGCGCCATGGGTAGCCACCCAGTCGCAGACTTTTCGCCCCTGCCTGGAAGGTATGCTGCAGGCCAGGAAATCGCCCTACCGAATCGCATCTGGGCTGGGCGTAAGTGGGGATCACCCCAGGCCACCTGCACGGAACGGGCACTATGCGGCGGGTCCCCATACGGCTGGACTGGCTCGCATTAGTAGGCCAGATCGGGGAAAGTACAGAGCCCATGGACTCTCCATTCCCCGACCGGCTTCTTGATAGCACATCATCTTGATAGAAAACAATAGAATAAAATAAAATAAAAAGAATGGTCACAAACAGGACCGCAATTCCCCTAAAGGGAAGCCAGGTCAACTCCTTGCAAACTAGGCATTGAAACTGATGAGCTATACTATGGAGGGGGTTTATGTGGGAAGAGAGGACGGCTCCATGGGAGGGGCCAGCTGTTTCTTTTCCCTGCCTAGTTAAGTCCTGGTGAGAAAAGAATAAACCCCACATGTAATGGAGAGCTGCGTCTGTCAGTGAACGATAGGAGAAATTGTATTTTCCCTTTTTGACAATACCTAATTAGCAACATTACAATATGCTATGAATGTCTTCTTTGGCCTCATGCCTGCTCTAAGCTTTTTCACCTCCATTTTTCCTCTACACGCCTCCCCAGCATGTTGTCCTGTGTCCATACACACTCACAGGGCTGCCATCAGAGGGGTACGGGCAGTACTGTTGTAAGGGGCCTCAGTGTCTCAAGGGGCCCTTACAACAAAGACTTTAGCAGTCTTTAACATTGGAGTCTATGGGAGGGGGGGCACCCAGTTTGGGGAGACTATTCTCCTGAACCCTAGGCGAAGCCCAAACTTGGGTCACATGGAGAGGGCCCCCTGGACCACAACTGGTTTAAGTTTGGGACCTCCAGCACCTATGTTTCGGCACAAGGTTTTATTGCAAGCATTGAGTGAGGCTGTGCTGCCTGTGCACTGTTTTTTGAACCCCTTGGATTTCACACTAGCATGCATTGCACAGTTCAATGGATCAGAGGCGTAACTAGAACCTTCAGGGCCCCGGTGCAAGAAATTATGAAGGGCCCCCTGACCCCTGGCCAGGGCCCTTCCCTCTTCCCACTGATCCTGGGGCCCTTTACGCCTATTGTGGGTCCCTTTATTACGGTACTGCAGTGGGGCCCTTTCACAAGTTCTGCAGCAGGCCCCAGGGGGACCAGGGAAGCACACAGGGGCCCTGGGAACAGCAGAAGACAAGTAAACTGGATAGAGGAAAATGGAGGAGATTGGGTCCTCTAAATGCCACCCCCGCCATCCCTCCTATTCAGGTGTACAAGGGAGGCACATGGGCCCCCTGGACCATGGGGCCCGGTTGCAATTGCAACCCCTGCAACCCCTATCGTTACGCCCCTGCAATGGATCATGCTTGGCAGGCTACATCTCGTAAGTGTGACAGAGTGTATAATTCCTACTGGGGCTGCAACATGTGTACACCCCTGGCCAGTAGGCATAAGTGGTGGAATGGCCCAGTGGGAAGGCCCTGGGGAAGGTTGGTGGTCAGAAGGGGGGCAGGTCTAAAGCTGTGTAATTTCTGATGGCTGCCCTGCACACTCAGCCTGGTAACACAATTATTTGTGTCAGCTGCAGTTTAGGCATTATACCCCCCCCCCCAAAAAAAAACACACACTTTTTAAATGTTATTCTTATGTTTCAAATCATGCAGAGCACTGGTGGTCTTCTTATTATGTCCAAGCTAATCCCCATGCTCCCAAAAAGTAATATCAGCATTTCAAACTATTGTATGTAGTTGTGAAATGTAATCTCCTATACACACTCTCCATCTTTTGTGGGCCACATTTCCTTAATAATTCCCCAAACTATGTAGTGCAAGGGCCTGCTTGATTCCCTACTATGACCTCATATGATCTCTTTTGTTTGAATCTTGTTTGAAATATGTAATTTGAAGAGTATAGTGTGTATGTAGGTTGGGATTCTCACACTTCTTACCTCTCCACTGTGCTGGAAATGGAAGTCTAGCCTTATGTTGCCCTTGCATTTGTATGTTAAAGAACATTTTTATGTTTTGTGTCAAAGTATTATTTTTTTTTTATCCACAGTTTCCTTCCAATCCCCAGCAGTGGCAGGACGTTTGCAGCAATGGGATTTTTCCAACTGCGGGGGTGCCATTGATGGAAAGCATGTGAGGATTGTACCACCACCCAACTCTGGCTCCTATTATTATAATGACAAGGGGTTTTGCAGCATTTCTGATGCTTGCCATAGTGTCTGGAAAACTATGAATTTTTGTACCTGGATGTGGGGAATAATGGCTGCATCTCCGATGGAGGAGTCATCATGCAAATGGAATTTTATAGGCGGCTTCAGAATGGCACCCTCAACTTGCCACCTGCAGATCAGAATGTGGAGGGTCTGAATTTTGTATTTGTTGCAGATGAGGCGTTTGGTCTTGGAGAACATGTTATGAAGCCATTTCCTCAACACAACCTGACCCCTGAGCAGAGGATTTTCAACTATAGACTTTCTTATGCTTGAAGGGTGGAGGAAAACGCATTCGGAATTTTGTCCAATGGGTTCCGTCTCTTTTTAATGCCCATCAACCTAGCATTGTATAAAATTAATCATGTGGTACTGTGCTGCTGCATCCTGCATAATTTTTTACGCAGGAATGCTACCAATTATATCACCACCATTCCCAGTGACATTGATGTAGCCTTGCCAGGCCCTAGTACGTCAGCTGATGGTCGTCTGTCATTGTATGCAATGGCAGACCTCCAGACTAGCCGTGCTACCCTGGCCATGCAGAATACAAGGAATTTGCGTCTAAATTATATGGAGTATTTTGTGGGGAGAGGGGCTGTGTCCTGGCAAGACATGATTCCTGATCGTGTTTAATTTTTGTTTTCCCTTATAAATGAATCATTCAGTTTAACTACTCTTGTCTGTCTAAGAGATGTTCTATATATGTGTTTTATTTTTGCACTTGCTCCAAGAGGGAAATCTAACCTTCATTTCTCAATGAGGCCACAATATCAGCTTCCGCTAAGTATTTTGGTGTGCAGGGGGTGTGCTACATACACACACAATGTTTTTGTTCTTCATGCATTCAATGCATGAAGAACAAAAACATGATGCTTTACCAACTGCTTAAAAGTTTTCCTGATGAAAGTTGTACACATATAAGAGCACATCCGCTCTGTAAATATCTAAACTTAGGGAATTCACAGGCATACATCAAGTAAAGAAGAAGCCACACACTGTTAGTATCAAAGCTTTATATTACTGGCACATTCCGAGGTGCTTTTGAACATGTAAAAGTCATCTTAAAAGCAGACATCAAACACACAAAAATTTTAGGCCCCAAACGACAAAGTGTGTAAACATGTGCTCTATCCCATCAGGGGTTGTCAAGTGTCATCTTTCTGGGGTTGGGGGGGCAAACCCCCCTTCCTCCAAACTGGAGTTTCTTGGAGAAAGGGGTGTTGCATCTGTGAAACATGTTTGTTGATCCCATCAGGGGTTCAGAGCTGACGCGTTTTGGGGGTGCCCCCCTTTATCCAAACTCAAGTAGCTTGGATAAAGGGGGGCACCCCTGAAACACGTCAGCTCAGAACCCCTGATGGGATCAACTCACAAATTTTGGAGATGCAACACCCCTTTCTCCAAGAAACTCCAGTTTGGAGGAAGGGGGTTTTGACCCCCAGAAAGAGGACACTTGACAACCCCTGATGGGATAGAGCATGTTTACACACTTTTTAATTAGGCCATTTCAAACAGGCAACAGTCCACAAAACCGGGTCCCCCAAAAACCAGCCCAATTGCAAGAATTTTTAAAATTTTGCTAGCATGTCCCCAACATTTGTCAATCTCCGTTGTAATTCTTTCGCTGCCCGTTGGATGTCCTCCAGCTCGGCACAGCACCACATAATTTCCCGCCATAATCTGCCGATGGTGCACTGGGGCACCTCATGACCTGGTAAGCAGAGGAAACTGTATAAGGGCAATGATGGTCAAATGGCTGAGGGCCAACATAGTGATTTGGGGTAATTTTTTAGTTTTTTGGAAGTGAGATCTTTAAATTGTTTGGTATTTGATGAATTTTCTCAAGAGTCTTTCTAGTGACGTTTTGAAGGAAGCCAATGAAGGTTGGGGCGATTAGCCTTTACTTGGTTGATACAGCTCGAGACCAAGTGGCTGAGCTGTGACACGTTTGAAAGTTTTCCCAAAAAAGTAATATATTTGTTCAAGTGGTTTTCAACTCATGCCAGCCACTTTAAACTACAGGTAAGCCTTCAATAAGGCTTACCTGTAGGGCCGGGAAATATCTCCTAAAACAGTACGGTTTAAGAGATATTCCCTGTATCAGCATGTGCCAATGTCATCGGCACATGTGCACTGAAGAATGGGCACCAGGGGTAGCCCCGGGTGCCATTTCTTCTGTTGACGTGAAGTAAATGATGGCTCCCGTGCGCATGCGTGGGAGTGACGTCAGGGCGCCTAGGCCAACCACAGCGCTGGAGCCCGCGCTGTGATTGGACGAAGCCCCAGACCCGGAAGAAGGATGTTGCCGGTCACAGCGGTGTGCCGAGACCTGTAAATAGGTAACCATTTCAGAATGAGCTAGTATGCACTGCATACTAGCTCATTATGCCTTTGCGTTGCATTTTTTATTTTTTAGTGGGGGGGGGGCACTTTACAACCACTTTAAAGCCAACAATAATAAAATATCCAAACAGTGATTACAAACACAATCAGCGCAAATAAGTTGTAATTACCTAACTCTAAGCTACTGACACACACTAAGTGATTTCACTTCACGCAAATAAATATTAAACCAACTATTAGTGCAGCGCACTAATGGAGGGTAAGATTCTGGCCCGTGTGGTGTGATTCCCTAAACACGATCGGGGTCTTCACTCTCAGAGCTTTCCATCTATGGATATAGCTTCTTATGTTTACTCGCTTATGGAAGGAGAAAAATCAGGGCCGGATTAAGAGCATCATGGGCCCGGAGCTGAGGATTTTGGTGGGGCCTTTTTATGGAATTAAATAAAATGAAAATGCGAACAATTTTTTGTTAAAACAAATTAAATATGCTGCCGCAATTTACATATCAATCATGTGTACACTGTATACAGAGCAGGGCTGGCCAATGTTAGTGACTCACTCACACCGTTGGGCTGGGCCTATCTTAAGGACAGGGCCTGGAGCTGCAGCTCCAATAGCCCCTATGTTAATCCGGCCCTGAGAAAAATGATGAACTATTGAGCACTATACTCTGTTTTGCTGCTTAATTATTGTACACTTAAAAACTGTTTCTGCCTTTATATTAATTATCATTGTATTGGGTAATTTTTGCACAAGGTATAATATGGTTATGGTTGATGATTTTAGCTTATCAATTTATTAATTGGCACTATTGTTTGTCCATAACTATTTTTTGCACCTTATTTTATAAAAAAAAAATATATTTTTTTTTTGCACATAATTTTGGGAGGGATTGGCTATACTGTGAAAGTATATATTGCAATATTATTAGCACTTTAGTTTTTTATCTATGCAGTTACATGGATATTATTGTGTATGCATTACTTTTGCACTACTATTAGCACCTTAGTATTGGTAATTTTTCTCAGGTCATAGCGCTGCACTTATAGTTGGTCCAACAATAATAAAGGCCATGGCCATACTTTAGACCAAAGGAAAAAAGGTGTGTTTGTATTCATTATTAACTGCTGTCTGCTGTCCCCATGTACTGTACCAATAGACATGTCAATACACAAGAAGGAATATTAGAATAGTACTTACAAGGGCAAACAACAGGCTGACCACCAGCTTCTTCCCTTTGGAAATCCAGATGTTGGGGCAGCTGTTGCGATTCTCCTTCTAAAAAAAGAAAAAAAAACATTCATTGAGCATCCCAAAGTCACTACAGGTTCAACACATACATCTTTACAAATTTTTCGAGTTGACCAACCTTGCAATTGGGCTGGGATGGGTGATTCGGGTGGACTGGTCGCCTGGGGTTGGGGGGACTCTAGAGGATTTTCTGCTAAAGAACAACAAACAGATGATGATGCCATTTTCCATGGGCCAAAGACTTGACAAGTGCCAACATTGGTCAACTCCTACAGCTGCCCCCCTCGCTCCTATGGGATGTGGGCTGTCTGATGTCCATCATAAGCATTTGTGTGACTTCCAGCACTGGGGGCTATCCTCTCCCCGTGTCTGCACTAGCAAGGCTGTATTATTGGGCACTGATGAATCAGCAAAGTGGCACTTATCCTTTAATTTAGGCCTGAATCCCCTGCCCTTTTGCCCACCTAGCAGCACCCGTCTGTGGCTCAATTTGTATTGTTGTCATTTTGCACTTACCTTCTGGGCGTGAAGGTGGTCTGGATTTCGCCTCTGCTGACGGGCCAGGGGTGGGAGACTGCCTTGGTCCCTTGCGGGGGTGGGCCCCTTGTTTTTTCTGTTTCCCTGTTGAAAAACACAAAAAGAACATAAGTGCTAAAGGAATGTCTAAAAACACTATAAAATTCTATTCTTCATATATGCTTTAGTTGGAAATTTAAATTTGTAAGCCCATGGCATACAAAGAGTTCAAAAAATCACCTATAATTCTCTCTAGCTACTTTGACCAAGAACAGATCCAGACACCTAATTTACATATATATATATATTGCTTACAGAAAAATATTGCTTACTTTTTTCCAGGACTCGATGGATCCGGAGCAGCTGATCTTGCTCCCGGTGCTTGAGGTCGGACCAGCGTTTGCGGAGCTGATCCTTTGACCGCTGGACCCCATGTTTCCGAGACAGCCGATCGATGACCCTTTCTAAAACAAAATCTTTATGGTTGTTAGGCCTTTCATAATTCTCCCTCTTGCAATCATAATACTGGACTTCCATAATGCCCACCATCTTGGCCTTGGTCATGGGGGTGGGTGGCTTTACGTTTTCGGTGGGATACAGCACCGCTGGACTGGCTGCTGCTTCTAGAATCCGTCATCTTTCCTTCCGATCGTATCATTCCGTGGAGTTGGTACGGATAGGAGAGCCATTCACGCCCCAGCGTCACGACGCACCTGAGCGGAATTGGACGCATGCGCAGTGTATAAAAGCCGAATGAGCGCTCGAGGAAACGGCCGTACGTAGGAACGTTGTGTGAGAACGAACGTTTGGGAAACCGCTCAATATTTCGTGCAAACGAAGGTACAACTGGAACTTCTGACATAGGTCAGACCTATGTTTTTGGAGTCAAATTACAGGTTTGAAGTAGGCAGTTACATTAAAAAAGAAAAGTTAGAACAATTAGCAAGGAAAAAATAATACTTTAACCACTTCAATACCAGGCACTTAGAACACTTCCCGCCCACACCAATTTTCAGCTTTCAGTGCTATTGCGATTTGAATGAGAATTGCGCGGTCGTGCGACGCTGTACCCAAACAAAGTTTTTATCATTTTGTTCACACAAACAGAGCTTTCTTTTGGTGGTATTTGATCACCCCTGCAGTTTTTATTTTTTGCGCTATAAAAAAAAAAAAGCGAAAATTTTGAAAAAAAAAAACATTTTTCTTTGTTTCTGTCACAAAAGTTTGTATAAAGTACATTTTTTCCTTCACTGATGTGGCTACACTGACGGGCACTGATGAGGCAGTACAGATTGGCGCTGATAAGGTTGCACTGATGATGGGGCATATATGCAGCACTGATGGGCGGCACTGACAAGCAACACTGACGGGCACTGATGGACACTCATAGGCGGCACTGATAAGTGGCACTGGGCACTGATAGGTGGCACTTTTAGGTGGCACAGGTGAGCACTGATAGGTGGCAGTGGTGGGCACTGGTGCAACAAACACTGTTAGGGATGGCACTGGCAGGCATCATACATGGGCACAGTGCCATCCCTACAGTGCACAATATTGGCCTTACCTGATGGTCTAGTGGGGGCTCCCTGGTGGTCCTGGGTGGCCTCAGTGATCCTTCCCTGGTGGTCCTGGGCGGCCTCTTTGTGATGTCCGGGGGGGGGGCTCCCTGGTGGTCCAGTGGGGTGATCCTGAGGGTGGCTGCGCTGATAAATGTTCAGCGCAGCCCCCCCCCCCTGTCAGGAGAGCAGCCGATCGGCTTTCCGCTGCTCAGGTCTGCAGACCTGAGCAGCGGAAAAGCCGATAAACGGCTCTTCCTATTTACACTGTGATCAGCCGTGTTGGTAATGCGGTGGGTCAGACTGACCCACGGCACCACCGATCGACACGATGCGCGCCGCGATCGCCGGTTATCCTGAGGACGTCAATAGACGTCCAGTCAGGATAATGAACCACGCACTCGGACGTCATTTGTCTATGCGCCGGGCGGGAAGTGGTTAAATTTGGTAATTCGATTTCAGAGATAATGATATTGGGGAAATGTTCAATAGAATTAAAGAGATTCACAATAATGCCAATTATATTTCTATCGCTACAGAAAAACTGTCTTTCATTACGTTCGGAACTTGAGGACCACTAGCAATGCATCTCCATTATTATCCCATTGAAAAAGATGCTAATGTGAGCTGCATTTCGCTATTTGAACTCAATTGCCAATAGACGAACGAATATGCATTGTGAAAATGGAACTAGGATTACACAAACGGACCCTTCTGGACGTTCCTGATTCATTGCATGTGTGTTTTTGCAGGTACAACTTGTTGGACCAACTTCTCTGTGCACGCGGTACAACAGTCGTACGAACGCTTTCATACAACCAGTCTTCTAGTTTGCTCATCCAATTCCTGTTGTACGACCGTCGTACGTCGGCTGTTCTAATCGCGCGTACTAACGGTCGGATGATCGTACAACGAGCGGTGGTACGACCGCTTGCATATGACCATCGCACCCTGTGTACGAGGCTTTACTGGAGGGAAGTTCAAAACAAATCTTAATGGCTTCAAACATGCTTGGGATAAACATAAATCTATAGTCAGACGAGGTTAATGGACAGGAAAAAAAAAAAAAAAAGGGCAGACTCGATGGACTACTCAGTCTTTTTCTGCTGTCTCATTTCCATGTCTCCATGAGTCAACTCACACTATCAGAGCGAATACTTCCTGGGGGGGGGGGGGGGGGGTTGCTGATAAATGTGGGCAGTGACAATTTCTTCAATGTATTTGAGATAGGTGAGGGATTGGTTTTCGGAAGATCTTTGGTACCAGACAAACTAATTGTACATGGCCATATGAAAAAGGTGAAATAAGGCTTTCTAGTACCAATAATGGGACTTCCAGGTCGACAAATAGGGCTGTACCATCTGGTCATTCAAATCCACCCCCCCCAATGAAAAGATTGTAGTTGTGGACACATTCAGGCTTTACAACGGGGGTCATGTCTTCTCTGAATCTCCACCAAGGTATCGTTGTGGATAGTAGAGAGGATGTGGACATCTTTCTTGTCCCTCCACTTCATGGCATATACCTCTTTCATTGCTCATGAAGGCAGATTCCCCGTTTTGAAGTTTCTTGGTGAGATGTTGTGGGAAGCCCTTCCAGTTTTTCTTGAAGGTACCGCAGGCCAGGGTTGTGTTTTGATAAAGGTGGCGAAATAGGGGCAGGCTTACATAATAATAGTCCACATATAAATGGTATCCTTTTCCAAACAGGGGGTATGCCAGCTCCCAGACATTTTTCCCACTGATTCATATATATGTATGGCATCACGGGGCTGGAGCTGGGAGTCTTTTCCTTCATAGATACGGAAGGTGTGCACTTATCCAGTGGCTCGATCACATAGCTTGTTCAGTTTTAAGCCATACCTAGCTCTCTTGCTTGGCATGTACTGCTTGAACTGCAGCCGGCCAGTGAAATGGATAAGTGATTCGTCCACACATGTTTTTATTCGGGATGAACACTTCCACAAATCTCTTGAAAAAGGAATTAGGGGACATATCTTATAAAATTTATCGAGGTTGAGGTGATCTTGGGGAGGGCACTGCAAATTATCTCTAAAATGCAGGAAACGCATAATCATGTCGTATCATGTCCTGGACATGACAGCGGAGTATATTGGCATGTGGTGGGTGGACCAGTATGCACTGAGTTAATTTTTTTTTGTAAGCCCTGTATTGAACGTAAGGCACAAAAATAATTTAAATGTGTCCAGTGTGAGACGTCGCCAAAGGAACATGCGGGCGTAAGATGAAGGGGGGTGGGCAGCAATAAATTGCTCTGCGTAGAGATTGTTTTAGTCCACCATACTCTGCAGCAAATCGGGGGAGAAAAACAAATAAAAATAATCCAAAGGGGCAAAATTGGTAGTGTCGACCTGCACACCTGGCTGTGCGGTGAAATCGGGGATTATTGCGGACCCTGAGTTGGCAGGCAACCATAAGGGGTTTGCCAGGGCATTGGGAAGGAAGGTCTGGGCCCAGACCCAGATTTTTGGGTTGGGCGTGTAGTTCCAGTACTTGTACTGGTCTCCTCTTACAGGGGTCTGGCACTATTGGTGGTGGGCATGTCTTCAGATCTTGGTCCGAATGTCATTCTTCTGGAGGGGGTGTGGTTTCCTCCACTGAATCATACTCTGATTCATTGCCCTCTACTGGTTTGTATTCCAAACCAGAATCGTATGAGAGCTCACCGCTGCTCTCATCATCCAACATGGCAAAAATGTTATATGCCTCCTCAGGGGTATAGACTCTGAGACATGGTGGGCCTGGTGACTGTACTGATGGGTGGCACACCTGCGTTTATCGGTACCGGTGGCTGGCCTGTGTGGCGGTCCAGTGTAGCAGTACTGATGGCTGGCAGTACAAGTTGCAGATCTATGTGATGGGCCTGTGTTTAGTGGTAGCAATGGTGGTGGCAGTACAAGTGGCAGGCCTGTGTTTAGCGGTACCGGTGGTGGTACTGGTGGCGTTGCTCTGTGCCAGATGGCACTGGTGACAGGTTCTCTTTATTGGGGGGAGGTCATGTCGTGCACAGTAACAGTACAGACTGAGTAACTCACTGATCCGTGCTCTCTCCCCCACACCATCACATAGTTACAAGTTTATGTTTACATTTGTGACCGGCTGTGATTGGACACAGCCAGTCATATGGTAAACAGACAATTTCATTGGCTGTTTACCCCGTTGGGGAAAACACTGTGTCCAAGGGACACCTGCCCCACCCAATCGCACGGGCATGCATCAGGCACGCCTCCGTTTTACGGCAGTAAAGTGATCGGCTGTGATTATACACAGCCGATCACGTGGTAAACAGCCAATATCACTGGCTGTTTACCGTGATCGGTGAAGACTTGTGTCAGACGGACACGAGCCATCTGCGATCGCCACTCCCTATCTGCTTATCTGGCCAGGATAATGAAACCACTGCACAGATGTCATTTGTCAAAAGGCCGGGTGGTAAGTGGTTAATCACCACTGGGTTTTTTTTTTTCTTTTTTTGCTAAATAAACAAATACCATCAATTTTGGGGGGAAAAAAACAGCGCTTTGTTTCGGTTATAAAATCCTGCAAATAAATAATTGGTCTTCATAACTTTAGGCCAAAATGTATTCTGCTACATTTTTGTTGAAAGGAACCCAAATCCGTGTATATTATTTAGCCTGTAGAAAAGTTAAAAGTCCGTAAACTATAGTAAATGTATCTGAAAATTGATAAATCCTGATGTACTGATGGCCTATCATTTCTTAAGGCTCAAAAATGTCAGCACAGTACAGATATCCCCCCCCAAATGACCCATTTTCATAACAGCGACAGTCTAAAGTATTTAGTAAAAGGCATGGCGAGTTTTTTGAAGTTGGAATTTTTTTTAACATAAATTAACTTTTTTTTTTAAATGCTGTCACCAGCGCAGTACAGGGACAGTATTAAAATCTATATATATATATATATATATATACATACACACATACATACAGTGGGGCAAAAAGGTATTTAGTCGGCCACCAATTGTGCAAGTTCTCCCACTTAAAAAGATCAGAGAGGCCTGTAATTTTCATCATAGGTACACTTCAACTATGAGAGACAGAATGAGAAAAAAAATCCAGAAAATCACACTGTCTGATTTTTAACCACTTAACAACCGCCCCATAGACAATTGACGTCTACAGGGCGGTTGCTTAATTCTGGGAGGACGTCTATTGACGTCCTCCCAGAATCGCGCTTCCCGCGCGCCCCCGGGAACATCCGACTGGGGACCCCCGGGGGACCCGACTGATCACGGATCGGGGTGAATGGCCGCTGTGCGCGGCCTTTCACCACGTGATCACGCCGTCAAATGACGGCGCGATCACATGTAAACAAGCCGGCGGAAGCGCCGGCTTGTCTCTCCTCTCCGCACCGATCGGTGCAGTGTGAGAGGAGAGAGGGGGGAGAGAGGGGGGAGAGAGGTGGTGCTGCAGCACTGTGGGCAATGTGTAATGCCCACAGCGCTGCCTAGTGACAAAATACTCCCCCCCACCATCTATTTACCACCCACCCACCACCCCCCAGCC
>BLSH010494110.1:841475-855049 GCA_018402905.1 Glandirana rugosa
GCTGCAAATTTTTATAAGATGTCCAATCGTCAAAACTCAATGTCTCCAGATCACGATCTTAACAACGAGAGCTAAATATGAGATTTGGGGTCTTTTTGACCCCGGATCTCATATTTAAGAGGACTTGTCATGCTTTTTTCTATTACAAGGAATGTTTACATTTCTTGTAATAGGAATAAAAGTGATCAATTTTTTTTTTAAAAAAAAGAACAGTGTAAAAATAAAAAGTAAAAACCAAAATAATTTAAAAAAAAAAAATGCAAAGCTCTCCGTCCCGCCGACTCACGTGCAGAAGCGAACACATACGTAAGTCCTGCAAACATATGAAAACAGTGTTCAAACCACACATGTGAGGTATCGCCAGGATCGTTAGAGCGAGAGCAACAATTCTAGCACTAGACCTCTGTAACTCAAAACTGCTAACCTGTAGAATATTTTTAAACGTCGCCAATGGAGATTTTTAAGTTGCAAAAGTCTGTCGCCATTCCGCAAGGGAACGCAATTTTGAAGCATGACTTGTTTGGTATCATTTTACTCGGCATAACATTATCTCTCACAATAAGGAAAAAAATTGACCTAACTTTACTGTTTTCTTATTTTTTAACTAAAAGAAAAAAACGGAATTTATTAAAAATAAATGCACACTTGGAAGACCGCTGCACAAATACAGTGTGACATAAAGTTTTGCATTTTATTCTCTAGGGTGTTAGAAAAAAAAAAATAAAATACATACATGTATGTGTGTGTGTGTGTGTGTGTGTGTGTGTGTGTGTGTGTGTGTGTGTGTGTATATATATATATATATATATATATGTGTGTGTTTGGGAGCTCTAAGTCATTTTATAGCAAAAAAAAACAGTTTTTAACTCGTAACACCGAACCCAAAAAACAGGATCGGTATGGAAGTGGTTAAAAGCTTGTTTGCTTAACACGTTTGTTAAAATATGTTTCTTAAACATGGTTGTTAAAACACAGGGTTGCAAAGCAACACATGTCACAGACTCGTGTTGCATAAACTCGTGTCGCATAGACTTTTGTTGTATAGAAATTCATGTCGCATGGGCCTGGGTCGCATGGAGATGCAGGTCGCATGGAGTCACAAGGGGTCCTAATAATGGGATGCCTGGACAACCTCTTGCTCAGGGATCAGTGTCGGTGCAGACTCAAGCAGAATGTGACCCTAACAATTCTGGAAAGCAGGGAATGGGTCATGTATGTAGGGTATTCCTTACTAGACCCAGTTCAGTCTCTGTAATATCTAGATCTATAGTTAGATACAGTCCAGGCAAGGATACTCTCATCGCTGAGAGGATCAGCGACCTCAAGGCTCTGGTAAGCCAAGTGAGGGTGATGAGACACTCTTCAGCTCTCCTCTGTGTGAGGCTGCTAGGGAAGATGGTAGTCTCTTTCGACGTAGTTCCCTAGGCACAATTTCACTCCAGGGCACTTCAGCACAACATCCTGACAGAGTGGAACAGACAATGGCAGACTTCGGATTCCTGCATATCCTTATCTCCCAGTGCTCGATGGAATCTCGCCTTGTGGTTAGTAAACCAGAATCTGCCTCAGTACAGATCTTTTCTTCCATTGTCTTGGAAGATTATGACCACAGATGTCAGTTTTGTAGGCTGGGGAATGGTCATGGGGGACTTCATGGTCCAGGGGAGATAGTCCTTGGCGGAGCAGAGATTGCCCATAAACCTCTTAGAGCTATGAGCTATTCAGTTAGCTCTAAGGTATTGGACATCCAGGTTACAGGGCTACCTGGTAAGGATACAAGCCGACATGACACGGCAGTGTTAAGTTTGCAAGACTCTCTGCATTTCACATCCCCGGTATAGGAAAATTGGAAGGTGTACTTTCTCAGCCGCCAACAGATACAGCCGGGAGAGTGGTCATTGCAGCCCGAAGTGTTTCGGGAAATTTGCCTGCGCTGGGGGACGCCAGAGATTGATCTACTGGCATCCCAATTCAACAGCAAAGTCCAGCAGTTTGGGTCCCGAGCAGGGGATCCTTTGGCTATAAGAGTAGGGGCTCTGGTGATTTCATGAGCCCAGTTCTCCATGACTTAGGCATTTCCCCCAATCTCTCTGCTACTGCATCCCTTGCGCAAAATTTGGGAGGAGGCGGCGACTGTCATTCTGGTGGTGCCAGATTGGGTCAGGAGACCTTGCTAACCAGAGATAATGAAGTTAACGGCGGACAGGCCTTGGAAGCTTACGGTCCGATCCGATCTACTCTCAGGGTCCTATATTCCACATGAATTTACGTGCACCAAGCTGACGGTATGGCAATTGAAGCCACGGTATTGAGAGATGATGGAGTTTTTGGGCTCTGTGTTATCTATAATGGTTATTGCTAAAAAGCTAGTCACCAGGAAGATTTATCACAGGATCTGGAAGGCTCACATTGCGTGGCGTGAGGCCAGGAAATGGCATCCCCGCAAGTATGTGATTGGTAAAATGCTAGCCTTTCTTCAAGCAGGAGTAGACTTGAAGCTGGTTTTGACTACAATCAAAGGACAGGTTTCTGCCTTGTCCATATGTTTTTAGAAGCCTTTGACTTCTCTCTCCTTGATCAGGACCTTTCTTCAAGGGGTAACTCATCTGTTACCACCTGTTAGATTTCCTCCCTGTCCATGGGATTGAATCTGGTTTTGTCAAAGGACAAGTTTCTACCTTGTCCATATATTTTCAGAGGCCTTGGCTTCTCACAGACTTGAAGCTAGTTTTGACTACAAAGGACAGGTTTCTGCCTTGTCCATATGTTTTTAGAAGCCTTTGACTCCTCCTTCCTTGATCAGGACCTGTCTACAAGGGGTAACTTGACTGTTACCTTCAGTTAGATTGCCTCCCTGTCCAGGGGATTTGAATTTGGTTTTGTCAGTGCTGCAGAAGCAGCCTTTTGAACCTATTAGGGAGATTCCCTCGGTTCTTTTGACTAGGAAGCTAGTCTTTCCTTTTGCCATCACCCCAGCCAGAGGGGTTTCGGAGTTGTCAGCTCTTTCTTGTAAAGAGCCAGACTTGAGATTGCACCAGGATAAGGTGGTGTTGTGGCCTCTTCCATCCTTCCTACCGAAGGTAGTGTCAGCCTTTCATCTCAATGAATATATTATGTTGCCTTCTTTTTATTCTCAGCCCTCCTCGGTGGAGGAGAGACGATTGCACTCTCTAGATGTGGTGCGTGCTGTTAAGATCTATCTGAAGAGATCTGCAGACATCAGTAGGACTGATGCCTTTTTTTTGTTGCCTGAAGGCCTTAGGAAGGGTCAGGCGGCATCCAAGGCAGCTGTTTTTGCTGTGGATTAGCCAGCTGATGACTCAAGTTTATGGGGAGAGCTCCCCCATTCAGGGTGAGAGCTCTTTCCACCAGGAGATAGGGACCTCCTGGACTTCTGCCACCAGATGTCGGTGGCACAGATTGTGAGGCCACTACATGGTCCTCAGTACATACATTCACAAGATTCAGGTGGATGTTGGAACAGCGGAGGATTCTGCTTTTTGGCCACAGCATATTAAGGGCTGTGGTTTAATTGGGATTGTGTCTCCTTCCCCTCAGGCATTGCTCTGGGACGTCCCAGGATGTATATGAATATATAGCTTGCTCTGTGTCCTGTGATGCCTGAGAAAGAAAATTGGATTTTCTTTATAAATACTTGCCCGTAGAATCAATTTCTTTCTAAGGACATCATGGGACACAGAGGTCCCTCCTCTCTCTGTCTTTGTGGAGTTCATTGCTTACTACAAAACTGAAGTGCTCCCAGTGTGGGAGGGTTTAAGCAGGATGAGCCAAGCACATATGCGGCCTCTATGCTGCTTCAGAACAGTAAAAACTCATGCCCAGCCAAGGAAAAAGAAGCCTTTAATAAGGACTCCAGCTTTTTTTCTGTAGGGTCCTTAACCCCTGGGCATTATCAAAAACGCAGGTCAGGTATTTACTTAGGGATGTAACTGCTGCATGGACAGCTGACAGTGCTCCCCCACGTTGTGGTATTTTAATGACCAAAGGGAGGAAAACACATCCACAGGACTCTCCGATGAAGATAACATGAATGCTGCACATTCCTTGTGTGTAAAATCCTGGATAAGCAGCCTCTGAGATTGAGAGGCAGGTGTCCTTGGGAATTCTTCTGGCTCAGGACTCTCTGAAGCAGAAGTGTCTGCAAAAGAATCGGCCAGATCCCCTGTAGCTACCTCCTCTCCCTCATCAACCCATTCTCACTCCAGAATTGGATGGTTAGGTGAAAGAGACCTGTCACCCTTCTCACCCTGTGTGGTAGAAGCAATCATACCAGCAATCCTGGTTTCTAAGCTCAGTAAGCTTTAGTAACAAACTGTGAGGAAACCGATGAGGGGTCAGCTACCATACCAGATAGCCTCAGTGGCTCAGATAGCCTGGTCACTTCTGGTCTCTGAGGGGAAGCAATGGCAACAGTGGTCCGACTAGCCTCAGCAAGGGCTGTGGTAACACACCTGTGCCTCTAGCCTTATTACAGGCTGACTATGGGGAGGTTGGTGATTGCAACTCCTCTCTACAGCTGCAGCTGTTTGGGTGGGGCTGCCCCCTCCTCCCCCTCACTCGTCAAGCCTGCGTGACGCTGGGAGCATACAAGACCCTCATTTCTTTCCAGCCATTCCTTCTGGCATCATGCACTGTGCACACTGCACACACTTGTCTATATCATGGCTTCTTGTTGTAAGGTAATCACTGGAGTCTATATACTTTATTTTACTATAGCCTTTTAGCACACATACCCATCTACCCATGGGGCTCTTTATTATTTCAGGTTCAGCCTGGATTCTCTCTATCCTCTTCTCTTGTATTTTCAGCTTGTCTTTGGTGGAGGTTCCCACTCACTTTTTATTCATGACTCTACTATAGTATAACCATTCACTTTAATTTTTCATAATATAGTATGGTAGCCTACACACCACCACTGGATACTCTTCTCCATGTGAGGTTTCTTTTGTGCTGCTGCTCCACCCCTTGGTTCCCAGTACCTCAGCTCCCATCACAGATGCCTGTGGCACCTCTGCTGCGAGTTCGCCACCTCATCTTTAGTCCATATATACTTAATGCATTTGCCCCTGAAGAGTGGATTAAATCCACGAAACGTGCGTAGGGCTTATTGGATGCATTTCATCTACATTGGATGGTTCAACCAATTTGTCTATACAGATTTTATCTTCATACTGTCTCTGAGGTGGTCTGTGTCATCTGGGATGGCTATTTTATATTTACTCTACAATGTATTATTTTGATGCAGCGTTTACATATTATACAATGTATCAATGATTGCTATTGCCAGTTCTCTACATATTATTATTTTTGTTACATGGTGTAATTTTAGACACAAACCTATGAATGAAAAGTTTTCTAAATGTTATGCAATTATGTAGCAATAAACATTGTGTTTTTGAGAATGGATGCGTTTTCCTTGCCGCACATACCTCATCTAAAGTCCCCACCTATTTCCTCTTTGTTGTGACTGAATTAGGGATGGAGACATATCCATATGTTTCATATAAAGTCCCACCAAGTCCCCCTTTTCCCCCTCCCCCTTTTTATTCAATAAAGTTGAAATGCGGTAAAGCATTAAGTGTGTACAAAGTGCAACTCTAAATGAGGGATCTTCACTGTGAACAACTGAATCTTATGAATAATGTAAAAATGGGTGTATAGAGTGACTCAAGGAGTCCTTCAGAGTTCCACAGATCAGGGAGGTATAGAGGTATAGTCCACTACCACCACCCTCACCAACTTCTTCATTTCTTTTCTATGATACACTGAACTGTTGAGTACACAGGACTTTGACATCCTTCTATACCTCCCTTATCTGTGGAATCCCCCTCTCTTTCCGTGAACACGAACTCTGAAGGACTCCTTGAGTCACTCTATACACCCATTTTTACATTATTCATAAGATTCAGTTGTCCACACTGCAGATCCCTCATTTGGAGTTGCACTTTGTACACAGTTAATGCTTTACCGCATTTCAACTTTATTGTTTTATATATTTATGGTTTTCTTATATGTTTTTTGGTATATGAAATGTAAATTGCATGCACTTTACACACGTCTATTCACAAGTTTGTAGTTGACACTTAATTTAAACTCTTTTGGGCTTAGCGCCATATTTTTCGTTTTTTAATTCTTAGATAATACGTTTGGTCGGTATATGGCAGCTCACCCCTTTCTCTCTTTCCCGTAACCTTATATCATCGCCTAGCGCAGTACTCCCCCTTGTATATCTTGTTTAACCATTTATCTTAGCTTAATGCCGTTTGAGATGGATCGGGTATGAAGGCTATCCCTGAATCTAAAAGAACCTGTGTGGGAACCAGCATAGAAGCTCCAGAGAGCTGTAGAAGTGACCATCCACCTTCAAGACACTGGCGAAAAAACTGAAGTGCTCCCAGTGTGGGAGGGGTTATATAGGAGGGGGGAACTTCCTGTTTGTTTTTTATTTGATTACCAGTGTCCATTCACCTATAGGTGGCGTATATCCCAGTATGCATATGAATATATAGCCTGCTCTGTGTCCCGTGATGTCCTTCGAAAGAAATGGACTTTACAGGTAAGTATGTATAAAAAAATCCAATTTCTCTTACGTTCATTGACAGATGCAGCCTCTATTCATGACACGTGGGGTTATGCACCTTTTGCTAGGAGTAGACTAGGCAGAACGAAAGTTCAGAAAGCAAAGCTGGCCCCTCCCAGGGGGCCGTCCTCACTCAGCACATAACCCCTCAGCCCTGCATAGCACCTGTTTTCTTCTGCCTAGTGCAAGGACTTAGACCTAGTTCCCTGCTGGGAACTGCGGTTCCCATATTTTTTTTTTTTGTCTTTTTCTTTCTTCTTTTTGCGCAAGCCTTCTGATGAAGACTGCAATCACGTAGCCGGCTGGGGACCACGCGGATGTTCATTGTCCTGCCATCTCCCTAGCACGGCCGACAGGATGCGAGCCATCCTTAGCTATGGCGGGTTCCGCCGCATCGTGCCCATTCCATGCGGGTGGCCGGTGGGTTAAACGCCCCACCTGCGTACCCAGTGTCCGGGCTGTGGCCTGCTCCAGGGGTCGCTTGGCCTGCAGCATCCCTCCCCACCGGGGGGGGGTACAGGTACACTGATCCCTGGTCATGCCTTCTCTCTCCACGCCCGGCCGCTCACCTACCCGACTGCTCGGCCGCTCCCGTCCACCGCCATACGGTGTCCGCCGCCATTTTCCCGGAGTCGCGGTCGCCGCCATTTTGCCGCAGCCATTTTGGAGGTGCTTTGGCCTCCTGTGTCTGCTGGCGGCCGTTTTTGGTTGGTCTCCCTGTATGGCAGTTTTTCCATGTGCTTTTGGCGCCATTCCTTCTCACGGTAACGCAGCAGCGGCAGATTTTTTTCAGCAGCAGTGGCATTGGCAGACAGGGCGGCCTCTTTCAAGCGCACAGGGTGTTCTGCAAGTATAGCCGGCTTCTCTCCCTGGGGTGCGGGAGCAGCGGTAATGGGTCCCACTGGGCAGTCCTGAGGCTCTGCAGGGGGTGGCATTGTGGGGGCGTATGGCTGGTAGGCCTCATAAGTGTCCTGGCGGTGGCGCAATGGAGGCTGAACCGGCAGTTGCTTCTCCGGAGGGGTCCGCAGAGGCACAGGCCGCGCTGGGACCTCTGGTTCCCTGGATCAGTTAACCTCCATCTTGGAAGAGTTTTTCGCCCGGGGGGAATCGGACCGGAGTAGGGGGGGCCCCAAAAAGCGTCAACCTCCCCCCGCAATCTTCTGTGGAGGACTCAGAGCCGGAAGGGGGCTCTGGGTTCACTGGCATCCCCGTGGAGCTCTCGGACGGGGAGCTGGAGCCTTCGGATAGGGAGGAGGACCAGAGGGCCTCGGTAGCTCGCGAAAGGGCGCTGGTGGGCGCCCTGGTCGCGGCCGTCCGTAATTCACTACACCTGGATCAGGCTGAGGAGTTACAGGAGTCTGCCTATACGTTTTGGGTCCGTGAAATCCCTCCAGTTCTGCAAAGGTGTGTCCCTACCTCCAGTATTTTGACCAGTATGTCTATAAGGAATGGCAACGTCCGCTAAATTCCTTTACCCTGCCAAAACGTTTTTCTGTGCGCTATCCTTTTGAGGACAGCCTGTTACAGAAATGGGTCTCCCCTGCGGTGGATCCGCCAGTGGCCCACCTGAATAAGGCGACAACTATTCCCTTGGAGGGGTCCCCCTCTTTTAGGGACCCGGCTGATAGGTGGACGGAAGCAGTGTCCAAGGCACTCTTTCTGGGGGCGGGGGCAGCCATGCGGCCGGCCTTGGCGTCGGTCATGGTAGCTCAGTCACTCACCGAGTGTGCGATTGAGTGAGGCTCGGGGCGGCGTAGAGTCGCCTGATTCCGTGCAGCGGGCTGACCACCTGGTGCAGGGGCTTCGTTACCTCTGTGCCGCTGCTCTGGACTCAGTGCCGATGCTGTCAAAATGTCTGTTTTGGCAATCATCATTACGCGCCTGCTGTGGCTGCGACGCTGGTCGGGTGACCACGCGTCCAAGAAGAGCCTCGCGAATCTGCCTTTTAAGGGTGGTCGGCTCTTTGGGCCCCAATTGGATGAAATCATTAAGGATTTCACCAGGGGGAAGAGTACATTTCTTCCAGAACCCAAGCGGTGTGACAAACGCCGCAAGCAGTGGCCTCAGCCCTCTGGGCAGAAGCGTTTTTTTCGTGTGGCCGGGCAGGAGCTCCCGGCCCAGCAAGTCTGCCTCTAGCTCCGGTAAGCATCCCTGGCAGCGCAAGCCCGAGAAGTTGGAGGAAAAGTCCTTCTCTGCATGATGGGTTGATCCCATCCGTCTCTCGGGTGGGGGGCCGACTTCTGGGGTTCTCGGACCAGTGGGCGGCTCGCATCTTCGACCGGTGGGTGCGGGAGGTGGTGTCCTCCGGGTACAAGATAGAGTTCAGCACCCGCCCCCGGACAGGTTCTTCCCATCCAATTTAAGACTCCCTCCAGGGCGTCGGCAGGCTCTGCTAGGAGCTGTCCGTTCGCTGTCCGAACAGGGGGTAATTGTGCCAGTCCCGGCAGAGAGATTCCGCGGCTTCTACTCTAACCTCTTTGTGGTGCCAAAGAAGGGGGGGGGTCAGCCCGGTTCTGGACTTGATAGCGCTCAATCACTTTGTGAAGGCGCGCAAATTCAGGATGGAGTCAGTCCATTCGGTCGTGGCCGCCCTGCACCAGGGGGATTGGCTGGCGTCCCTGGACATCAGGGACACGTATCTTCATGTTCCCATTTGTGTCAGGCACCAGTGCTTTCTGCCCTTTGCTGTGGGGGACCTCCATTACCAGTTTGTGGCTCTCCCCTTCGGCCTAGCCTCGGCTCCGCGGGTCTTCACCAAGCTGCTGGCTCTGCTGAGACAGATGGGCATTGCGGTGGTGGCCTACCTTGACGATCTCCTATGAGCGGAGTCGGCTCCGGCTCTGGAGGACAATGTTGCTATCACCCTGACCTCACTGAGGGACTTCGGTTGGCTAATCAATCTACAGAAGCCGACATTGACCCCGTCCTGTCGCCTGGAATATCTGGGTCTGACTTTGGACACGGTGCAAGCGAAGGTATTCCTACCTCCGCACAAGTTGCTGACGCTGCAAGCAGCGGTACGAACTCTGTTGTCACGTTTCTGCATGCGGGTGTTGGGGCTCATGGTCTCGACTTTCGAGGCAGTACCGTACACCCAGAGTCACACCCGGCTACTGCAGTGAGCGATACTGCTGCAGTGGGACAAGTCCCTCTCGTCCCTGGATCGAGTGGTCCGGCTGGGTCATCCGACCAGGGGGTTGTTGACTCGGTGGCTTGGGGCCCCGGCAATGACCGTGGGGAAGTCGTTTCTTCCCCTGGATTGGTTGATAGTCACGCCGGATGCCAGCCTCTCAGGCTTGGGAGGAGTCCTGGTGCACCTGTCGGCGCAGGAGTCTCGTCTTCCGATGAATGTGTTGGAGCTGAGGGCGATCAGGCTCTGTCTCTCCCGCTGGTCGGCGAGGCTGCACGGCCTCCCAGTTCGGGTTCAGTCGGACAACGCCACTGAGGTAGCGTAAGTCAACCATCAAGGCGGAAAAAGAAGCTCGGCAGCAGAGGCAGCCCACATTCTAAGGTGGGCAGAGCTTCACCTGGCAGCAATCGCCGCCATCTACATTCCGGGCGTAGAAAATTGGAAGGCGGACTTCCTCAGTCGCCAAAAGCTGGACCAGGGAGAATGGTCCCTGCTTCCAGAGGTGTTTTGCCAGATTTGCGAAAGGTGGGGCACGCCAGATGTGGATCTCCTGGCGTCCAGATTCAATCACAAGGTGAAGACCTTTTGTGTGCTGGTCAAGGAACCCGTTGGTGGCAGCCACGGATGCCCTGGTGGCCCCATGGTCCCGGTGCAGGCTTCTGTACACCTTTCCTCCTCTCAAGCTTCTACCGCGGTTGTTGCGCGGGATATAAGTGGAGGGAATCCCGGCAATCCTGGTGGCTCCGGATTGGCCTTGGCGTCCTTGGTACGCCGACGTGGTGAGGATGGTAACAGATGTTCCCTGGCGACTCCCGCTTTGCGAGGATCTACTGTCGCAGGGTCCCTGCTTTACCCTCACTGGCTTTGACGGCATGGCTATTGAGTCCCAGGTACTGAGGGACAGGGGGGTCTCTGAGTCAGTGATCCCCACCATGCTTAAGGCGCGCAAGTGTACTTCGCGCAAGATCTATCATTGCACCTGGAAAGCCTATATTGCCTGGTGCGAGGCGGGGGGGTTGGAACCCCCGTTCTTTTGCAGTTGCTCGGGTGTTGGCCTTTCTTCAACAAGGCCTGGACCAAAAGTTGGCTTTGAGCACCCTCAATGGGCAGATTTCCGCTCTGGCGATTCTGTTTCAGCGTCCTTTGGTGACGCATTCTTTTATCCGTACATTTGTACAAGGTGTACGTAATGTGGCTCCTCAGGTGCAGTCGCCCCTGGCACTGTGGGATCTGAACTTGGTACTTTCTGTGCTGCAGAAACCGCCATATGAGCAGATCAGGGATATTCCCTTTGCTGTCTCAGAAGGTCGCCCTCTTGGTGGCTATTACATCCGCTAGGCGGGTGTCTGAATTGGCAGCTTTGTCGTGTAGGTCACCTTTTTTGGTCCTATACGAGGATAAGGCGGTGTTGCGTCCGTCTCCTTCGTTCTACCGAAGGTGGTTTCCTCTTTTCACATTAATGAGGAGATTGTCCTCCCTTCAATGTGTCCACGCCTGTCTCATCCTAAGGAGATTGCTCTGCATTCCTTGGATGTGGTGAGGGCCTTGCGGGTATATTTGGCAGCTATGGCTCCTTTTCGGAGGTCGGATGCGCTGTTTGTGCTGACGGAAGGGCCACGCAAAGGTTTGGCGTTGGATCAGACAGGCCGTGACCCATGCGTATACTGTTCGGGGCCAAGTACCCTCTTTTCCGGTCACGGCCCATTCCACCAGGACGATTAGCACTTCCTGGGCATTTAGACACCAAGCATCGGTGTCTCAGGTGTGCAAGGCAGCTACTTGGGCCTCGGTCCACACTTTTGTTAAGTTTTACAAAGTTGATGTGTCGGCATCTGCGGATGCTGCTTTTGGCCACAAGGTTATGCAGGCGGCGGTATAAGCGCGGCTGGGGCTTCCCGAGATCTTTCTGTTGGGTACAGTTATTGTTTACCCACCCCTCTTGTTTGACACTGCTTTGGGACGTCCCCACGTGTCATGAATAGAGGCTGCGTCTGTCAATGAACATAAGAGAAAATAGGATTTTATTAAGAACTTACCGTAAAATCCTTTTCTCTGAGTTCATTGACAGACGCAGCACCCACCCCTCTGTGTTATGTTTGTACGGCTTGTTACGAACTGAGATGCTATGCAGGGCTGAGGGGTTATGTGCTGAGTGAGGACGGCCCCCTGGGAGGGGCCAGCTTTGCTTTCTGAACTTTCGTTCTGCCTAGTCTACTCCGAGTAAAAGGTGCATAACCCAACGTGTCATGAATAGAGGCTGCGTCTGTCAATGAACGGAAGAGAAAGATAAAATATTTACAAAAATGTGAGGGGTGTACTCACTTTTGTGAGATACTGTATATATAGTGGAGAAAATAATTATTTGATCCTCTGCATTTTTTGTAAGTTTGCCCACAGAGAAATGAGGGTCTATAATTTTTATCATAGGTGTGTTTTAAATGATATTTGAAAAAATGACATCCACTTGTTCATACGGATGAAAATTCTTCTTGTTATAAGTGTATCAATTATTTCACAGGATAGACAAAACCACTGAAATCCACGATTTTAGGTAATAGATGTATGCTTACCAGATTTCGGTGGTAAATGCACAATGGATCAGATCCGGGTCAGAAATTCTCTCTCGTAGACACCCAAGGTTGAAGGGGGGGATATCCAATCCAGATGGGAAGTTTTCGTCCCTTATGGCTCCACTGCAAAGGGTTCCTTAGCCCCACACTTTGTTGTATCCTGATGGAAATCCTGGTGAGGCTCCTCCAAAGCGCAGCCGAAACGCGTTGGGTTCCCTATCCCTCCTGTTACTTTTATACAGAGCTCTATATACCATCGATTCAATGTGAGTATTTTTAAACCTTGATTCGCAATAAATTTTCTTTTAAAACGGTATCACACGATTGCGGCATCTTCTCTTGTTTACATGTGCAGAGTTTTTATTGGATGAGTCCCTGGGACCAAGACGCAAGAATTTGGAGCCACACTCTTCCCCTTCTCTGCTCCCTCCCCCTGGCTTTGGAGGAGTGAGGTGCCTCACTAGGATTTCCATCAGGATACAACAAAGTGTGGGGCTAAGGAACCCTTTGCAGTGGAGCCATAAGAGACGAAAACTTCCCATCTGGATTGGATATCTTTCCCCCCGCCCCTTCAATCTTGGGTGTCTACGAGAGTGAATTTCTGACCCAGATCTGATCCATTGCGCATTTACCACCGAAATCTGGTAAGCATACATCTATTACCTAAAATCGTGGATTTCAGTGGTTTTGTCTATCCTGTGAAATAATTGATACTTATAACAAGAAGAATTTTCATCCGTATGAACAAGTGGATGTAATTTTTTCATTTGTGTGACTATATTTCCTATTATAGGCGCTGCATTCCCACTCCAAAGACTTTTTGACAACCCAGATCAGTTGTTTATGCGTGCTGCCTTATATTAACAGACTTTTACATACTTTCGTTTTTCCACCCTCTTATAATTGTTTTAAGTGAGCGCGGGATTACACATATATTGTATTTTAAATGATAGTGACAGAATATCGACCAAAAATGCATAAAAAATTATTTAAATTAAGTTGCAGTTCGGTGAGTAAAATAAGTATTTGATCCCCAAGCAAAATATGACAGTACTTTTTGGCAAGCACAGAGGTTTTCTTGAAATTTGTGATCAGGTTTGCACACATCTCAGGAGGGATTTTGGTCCACACTTCTTTACAGATGTTCTCTAAATTATTAAGGTTTCTTTGCTGTCTCTTGGCAAGTTTTAGCTCCCTCCATAAATTTTCTCTAGGATTAAGAGACTGACAAGGACACTCCTTGACCTTAAAGTGTTACTAAACCCAGTAATAT
>BLSH010494110.1:865975-881438 GCA_018402905.1 Glandirana rugosa
CTGTGCCCCCCCCCACCCCAAAGCACCTTGTCCCCGTGTTGATGAGGACAAGAGCCTCTTCCCCACAAAGTAAAGAAAAAGGGCAGCGCAGGAGGCTGTCCGGAAAGGTTACCATACATGTAGCCACTGGGACAATATGTGACTAAATAAATGAGCATGGAGTCGAAAAAATCAAATCAAAAAATAAATTTTATTGGAATAAAAAATGCTACAACCAACGGGTGACATTGGATGGAGCAAATGGAACACAAACTGATCAACAACCACCACCATAGACAACGTTGTCAAAAAATGTGACTGAACATAAAACATATAATCGGACCTCGCGGTCAGCTGGGTATGGGCCCTCCAAAATGGAGTTGTCCCCTACCGAACATGACAGGGAGGACGCAGCCTGCACAGTAGCCCCCAAACAACCCCAAGGACAGAGTGTGAGGGACCCCAATGATTAAATGAAGGAAACCATGAAATGGTCTATACAGACCCTTATACACTAATACAAAAATGTAATGCAGTCATGGAAACCATAAACAACATAATGGAGCCGTAACAAATGAGAATACGTCCCCAGCCGAAGAGGATGAAAAAACGGAGCAAAAAGGAAGAAATGGAAAAACAAGGGCAGACTCAGACCGATGATGGCAATAGCCCAAAAGAGGCAGGCTACGGTCTGGTCATCGATGGCCCAGGCACACCGGGACGGAGCAGCAACCTGACCGATGATGGCAAAGTTCCCCACCTCCAAGGACAATCCACACAGTGCGAGAGGAGGGGGTCGGCTACAGACAGGTGAGTATAGCTCTGTGAGGCAATATGGAAGCCGCGTGGACCTGGACGCTACAGGGCAAACTCCAGCAAGCCGAACCACAGAGGGAAGGACCCGGACGTCGGGCTGCGGTACTCTCACGGGTAGGTCTGAAGAGGCACACAGATGGCAGACACCGGAAACCGGATCAGGGGCGACTCGAATGGAGGAAATCAAGAAGGGAGACGAGCATCGGCGGCAAACACTCACCGATCCGAATGGTCGGCTAAACCCAGGCAGGGACGCTCCAAAATGCTGAGTAGACGCCGATGGATCTCAGGCAGACAGCTCCAAATCAACCTAGCGGGGACGAAGGCTCGACCCCATGAGTTCCTGATCCCTGTTCGAGCCTTCGTCCCCGCTAGGTTGATTTGGAGCTGTCTGCCTGAGATCCATCGGCATTGGCTTCGACTCACCTCCACATCCATTGCCTGTTATGTCATTTATGACTGGCGTCTACTCAGCATTTTGGAGCGTCCCTGCCTGGGTTTAGCCGACCATTCGGATCGGTGAGTGTTTGCCGCCGATGCTCGTCTCCCTTCTTGATTTCCTCCATTCGAGTCGCCCCTGATCCGGTTTCTGGTGTCTGCCATCTGTGTGCCTCTTCAGACCTACCCGTGAGAGTACCGCAGCCCGACGTCCGGGTCCTTCCCTCTGTGGTTCCGGCTTGCTGGAGTTTGCCCTGTAGCGTCCAGGTCCACGCGGCTTCCATATTGCCTCACAGAGCTATACTCACCTGTCTGTAGCCGACCCCCTCCTCTCGCACTGTGTGGATTGTCCTTGGAGGTGGGGAACTTTGCCATCATCGGTCAGGTTGCTGCTCCGTCCCGGTGTGCCTGGGCCATCGATGACCAGACCGTAGCCTGCCTCTTTTGGGCTATTGCCATCATCGGTCTGAGTCTGCCCTTGTTTTTCCATTTCTTCCTTTTTGCTCCGTTTTTTCATCCTCTTCGGCTGGGGACGTATTCTCATTTGTTACAGCTCCATTATGTTGTATATGGTTTCCATGACTGCATTACATTTTTGTATTATTGTATAAGGGTCTGTATAGACCATTTCATGGTTTCCTTCATTTAATCATTGGGGTCCCTCACACTCTGTCCTTGGGGTTGTTTGGGGGCTACTGTGCAGGCTGCGTCCTCCCTGTCATGTTCGGTAGGGGACAACTCCATTTTGGAGGGCCCATACCCAGCTGACCGCGAGGTCCGATTATATGTTTTATGTTCAGTCACATTTTTTGACAACGTTGTCTATGGTGGTGGTTGTTGATCAGTTTGTGTTCCATTTGCTCCATCCAATGTCACCCGTTGGTTGTAGCATTTTTTATTCCAATAAAATTTATTTTTTGATTTGATTTTTTCGACTCCATGCTCATTTATTTAGTCACATATTGTCCCAGTGGCTACATGTATGGTGACCTTTCCGGACAGCCTCCTGCGCTGCCCTTTTTCTTTACTTTGATTTGCTTTTTTTCACCATTGTAGCCCCAGGGTTGATTTTTGTTCCCTGAGTGGATTGATGTGTTTCCATATCCATGCAGACCTTGAGTCCTCCTTGACCCCAGTCATGGGGTCTCCCTCTTCAGTTCATGTCCTCTTCCCCACAACCCTGGGCTGTGGGCGGGGGGCTTATCGGAATCCTGGAAGCCCCCTTTAATAAGGGGGCCCCCAGATCCCGACCCCCCCCCCATATGTGAATTAGTATCGGTTACATCGTACCCCTACTACTTCACCAAAAGTGTCAAAAAAGAAAAAGACACAGGAGACAATTAGGAACAAGTGCTTTATTAAAAAATAAGTGTCCCCGTTGTAATCCATCGTCAATCATAGCAAGTGACGGACCCGAAAAAGGAAAAAAAAAAAACCGCAACAGCTCCTCCCTTCATGGGAGGGCTCCCGCTGACTGACCTCTGTTTGTTGTGACACTTAATTTATATGGCAGAGCAGGGCCACTCGGTCACGTACGCGCATGACCCGCCCCCTGTGACATCAGAAGGGAAGGGGTTGCTCGCTTACATCGCCGGGTGGCCCCGCCCTGCCATATAAATAAGCTGTCATAACAAACGGGGCAGACGGCGGGAGCCCTCCCATGGAGGAGGAGCTGTGTGCACCATCGCAATGCATTATGGGGCGCTCCGCGGGGATGCCGAAATCGCTGCGAACTCCCCATAATGTTCTAAATTCGAGGAACGGGTGAACTTACGTTCGATTCGAACTGCGGGCCCATCCCTAGTTATCCGCATACAATTTGCAATAGCAATGATGTGATGCCACTCCGGTGCAAATTTGCACAGGAGCCCTGTGCGTCTTTTTGTCTGTTTTCAGGTCCGAATTCAGCTCAAAATTCCTGCTGAAATCGGACCGGAAACGATGAACGAGGACGCACCGGACCCCTGCTAGGAGCCGCATAGGTATTAGGTGTGAACTCTGCCTCAAGGTAAAAAACTGATCTGCAGCTGCAACCAGGATTTATGTAGCTATCCATCTTTTTATCTTCCCATGCCATAGAGTGTAGAAACACATTGATGGCATATTGGTTATTTGGAATACCAGCGATAATTAATTTGCAGATTTCTGACTTCCATTTTTGCTATAAAATTAAATTCTTTTAAATTACTAAATTCCATTTAGCAGATTGCTGCTTATGGGTACAAATACAAGTAGTATGTACAGTGTTTGTACAATGATAAAGTTCCCTAATGGGTGTTTAAAAGTATAACTCCCAATCCATTTTCAGTGGAAAGAAAAACCCCTCAATAGAAAAGGAACATGTGGGGGAATTCAATAAATCCCTACTGACTATTTTCTGGCACTATGGCCCCTTAAAACGGCCTGCGCCACATTCAGATATCCCTGCTGCCTGTTTTAGTAACTTTTAGTTCTTAGATAATGAAACTGGAGGTAATTAAGAAATCAATAAGAGTGTACTCTCACGCTACCACTAACCCCAATTATACAGGGCATAAACAAAGAAAAAAAAAACAATGCTGCGCTGCTATTATATGAACCTACGTATCAGAAATGTACAACCAAATTGGTATTGTGAAAATATACTGGTATTGTAAAATATGTGCATATATATTACAATTACATATATTCACTATACACTATAGTGTAACTGCAATTGTGATATAAAGTACTAATGTTCCTTCATCATAAACTTATACATGTAATAGCTACATTGAATAAACTTGTGTTAACTAAGCCATGGTTCACACCGGTGCAGCTTTGAAATAGCTCTACTTTTTTTCCCCCAAACACTTTGTATTAAAAGGTTTCTTAGTTTTTACATACATCCAAACAAAACAATTGTCATGTTGAAAGAACAATTATAAATTCCCTGGGTATTCTCAGTGGCAGCTGGTGCTCAATTTAATGCCAGCCCCCCTCCCCCCCTCACGGGAGATGAATGGACAGGAGGACGGAAGGCTGCCTTACCTTAGGAGGCACTCCTATCTCCCCTCTGCTTCCCTCCCCTGTCCAAACCAGGGAGCGCTGGATGTGGCTGGACCGCCTCAGGTGAGCAATCCCTGGAGACAGTGGAGACTGGTGGGTCGGTCGGTTGGGCTTTCCCTGCATCTCCTCCGGCCGTGCATCTCGTCCCTCCTCCTCCTAGGCCAATAGGATCACTTCTCCTTTCAGGAAATGGGTCTTGGGGCTCGCTTCCTGATTGGCCGGGAGGAAAATGGGTGTGACAATAGTGAATATTCATTTGCTATTGTCACACAACTGGGTGGGCTCAGGGCGCAGTGCTGCATGCCCCGAGCCCACCTTTTTTTGGAAGCCTATTAAAGCCTCACGCTCTAATCACATGCTACAAAAAAAAACCCCCATTGAAAGCCATGCGACCAGTGCCCCACATGTAGATCAGGGGGCTGAACACATGAATAGGGGTCCGGCGCTCGTGTGCTCCTAATCAATAGGCTGCCACTGGGTATTATACTTTAGTGCTGTTCACACAAAATGCATAGAAGCATTTTATACTATTCAGTGCAGCAAGAATATTCTATAAGGCACGGTAACTTACATGGCTGATTACAATGGGTGTGCATAAGCAAACAGGATTATTCTTATCGCTGAAAGTAGAATTTACACTGAGAATCAGCGGGTATACCCCTAAAACATTGCCACTAAACATTTCTAAACAAAAACCAAACCTACTACTATCAGCATAATTATAAATTAACAGGACCATTGTTTTTCTCTTTGTTTTTAAGTCCCCTCACTTATGTAGGTCAACCCTATGGCTATCCTGGCATTATAACGGCTTTGTAAGATTTGCAGAGAGACAAGGGCTATTGGAGCTAACCCCACTAACTGCAGCAAAGGATTCCATAGTTTATTAAATTTAGAGGGGTACCACGGGATGTCAGTATCTGCCTTTCTTTAAGTAAGGTAGTATTTACTTGGGTGTGCCACTCTTCAAACAAAGGAGGAAGAGGTGCTATCCATTTCAACAGAATTTATTTACGCGTTAGGTACAACAAGAGAGTGATAGCTGTCCGGGCATGGGGTGTAAAGAGTTCTTCATCAATAAAACTCTGTATACAAGTCAAAGGATTATTTGAAAGGGGTACCTGAAAAGCTTAATGACCGAAATAATTTTTTTCTAATAGCGTACAAGTTTGGGGCATCTCCAGAACATACGGTATGTAGGTGGTCAGCTGGAGTACCCCACATCTAGTACAGTCTGGATCCTCTCTATATCTCCAATTGAACAATTTAAGGGGGGTTCTATGTGTCCAATGAGTAATAAAAAGTTGTGAAAAACGCTGAGTAGGGGAGATAGCAATTAAGGGAACCTGTTCCAAAATAGATTGCCATATCTCACCATCTATTGTCGGTATATCCATGAGCAGACCCTACTACCGCAAACCTGCACTGTGCTGTGGAAACAATGTATCAAAGACCCATATAATGAGAATATAAGACTTTTTCGTCGGCAACATTAACAATTTGATCAATTAATGGGGTGTCAATCTGTTGAAGGAATATAGATCCAGCCTGGGCAGAAAGTGCATGACGAAGCTGGAGGTATTGAAAGAAACTAGAGGAAGGGACACCACACTCATCTTGTAAGTCTTTAAAGGATTTGAGATGATCATTAGTATATGTTAGGGCTGGGCTCAGCCCTCCCTTATCAGAGCAAGCTGCTCAGCTGAGGGTTAATTGCCAGTCTCAGCTTTCACTCTGTCTCACCTGATGTCTATATCCTGCTCGTTGGCCAGCTCTCCTAGCTATATAAACTGTCTGGATCAGATCTCGGATGCCTTCGCCTGGTCAACATATCTGGATAAATCTCTGCTGTGTTTTCCTGTGAAAGACATTTGCCAGTTTGCTCCTTCTAGTTCCTGGATTTAAGACTCTACTCGGCTGACTTCCCTTCTGGCTCTTGACCCTGCATGTTGTTTGTTTGACCTTGCTGATCTCTGGATCCCTGTTTGCTAGCTTGCTCCAACCAGCCGCTCTGGCTACCAAACCTTGACTGTTTTGACTTAGTTTGCTCTGTTTGTTCTACTTTACCATTTTTATGAAACAGTGTGATTTTTACTGCACTTCTGTCTCAGTCAGATTTATGGTTCCTGACAGTAGGCGAAGGCCATGAATTCAGAAGATGCGGTCAATCCACTTGCTGGTAATATTTTTTCCAGATTGGATGAGCAGGATCACCGCATGGATCAGTTTGCCATAGCATTACAAACGCTCCTGAATCGCATTGCTCACCTGGTTCCTCCTACGGTGGCTGTTCCGGCAGTATATATAATATAGTTGATAAGTGGTACTGATTAGCAGCACTGGAGGGCACTGATGTCCCTATAACAGAGGCCAGTTACTGTCTTTCTTCTATTCTCCTCATGCTGATCATGAGGAGAAAAAAGCCGATAGCCAGCTCCTGTTTACTTCCATGATCAGCTGTCACTGGCTGACAGCTGATTACGTGTTAAAGGGCCGCTGTGATTGGCCCTTTACCCTGTTTTGTGATCAGCCGAGTCCGAAGGACTCAACAATCACAGAGCGCGCCGCAGGGAGCGCGTGAGCAGTGCGATCACGGGAGGACATCTATTGATGCTCTCCCGGCGCCGGAATCCCGCCCTGTAGCCATCTTTCACCTATAGCGCGGGCGGAAAGTGGTTAAATTTACCTGAATGTTTGTCCTTGCACAGTGAGCTGTGCATGCTTCTACACACCCTTGGTAACAGCACGGCCCCGCCATGTATCCCTGAGGGATCGGCATAGTGAATACTGCTAGGTAGAGGGGAGGTAAAAGAGCGGACACACGTTCGCTCTGCTCCCCTCCTTGTTGCTGACCCGGAAAGCAGTGTGTTTGAGGTCACCTCCAGGTCCACCTCTTGGTGTCCCCGGCCAGCATACCTGGGAAAGAATGTAATGTAATGCGATCTGCATTGCGTTACATTCAGTGGCGCACAGGGGAGACATGATAATTGAATACTAAAAAAATTAAGTGGTGTAAAGTTTCAAGGTTTTTCACCTTAAAACATTTTATGCATTAAGGTGAAAAACCTTCTGTGCAGCAGTCCTCCCCCCCCCCTTTTTTTCTTACCTGAGCCCAATCTGATCCAACGATGTGCACAAGCACAGTGCCTCTAGCCGCTGTCTCTCTCCTCATTGGACAGATTGATTGCAGCAGGAGCCACTGGCTCCCACTGCTGTCAAACAAATATAGTCACACGGGAGTGGGGCCAAGTCCTGCTGTCTGTGTTAATGGACGCAGCAGCGGGACATGGGAGCAAGCCTGCATGGGTGCCCCCATGAAAAGCGGCTTTCTGTGGGGGGCATCCGATGAAGGGGAGGTGCCAGGAGCACCAGCGGGGCACCGCAGAAAAAGAGGATTGGGTCTGCTCTGTGCAAAACCCTTGCTCAGAGCAGGTAAGTATAACATGTTAGTTTTTTTGTTTTTTTAAACAACAAACCTTTACAAGCACTTTAAAGTTACACCAAGCTCAATAAAATACTCCACAAAAAAATTTGAGACCCCCACATATACATACGCACGAGCGTAAACGCACACGCCAGGGCGCGTACGCATGATTAGTAGACTTACTTATGGAAAATATAGGGTACTGAAGTTTGTCACCATTTCATGAGCACACGCAAATTTAAGGTTTGACATGTTGGGTATCTACAGTATTTGCCATATAGTGCAGCACTATCACAGCAAATGATACATATAACATGATTTGAAAAATGAATAAATTGTGACAAATCCAAAAAAAAAGCCTGCAAGACAAAGGCATAATGAGCTAGCATGCATCGCATACTAGCTCATTATGAAATACTTACCTTAAAACAATGCTCTTATTCGGCGGCGCCACACCACTGACAGGGCTGACATCTTTCCCGGAGCTACTTCCGGCTTCACAGGCTCCAGTGCGGTGATTGGCTGGAGCCGCGAATATGACACTCTTTTGCATTCGCACGGGCGCCGCCGGTCATGGAACGGGCCCAGAAGAAACTGCATGAGCAGGTCGTTTCTTCAGGGCGCATGCGCCAATTACGTCAGCTGCAGTGTATATAGTAAATATCTCCTATTGCAAGTTTAGGCAATATTTACAGTACCTGCAGGTAAGCCTTTTTATAAGCTTACTTGTAGGTACAATTTAGGCCCCTTTCACACTGCCGTGACTTGAAAGTCGCACGAGTTTGAGGCAATTTTGCAGGCATAATTTTGCTGCAATTTTGATGCGATTTCTCAGTGATTTCAGAGAATGCCTGTAATGAATGAATGTAAAGTAGTGAGTGTACAGCTTGCATAACAGTGTAAAATTTGCTGTCCCCTCAAAATAACTCAACACACAGCCATTGTTGTCTAAACCCGTGGCAACAAAAGTGAGTACACCCCTAAGTGAAAATGTCCAAATTGGGCCCAAAGTGTCAATATTTTGTGTGGCCGCCATTATTTTCCAATACTGCCTTAACCCTCTTTGAGCATGGAGTTTAACAGAGTTTCACAGGTTTCCACTGGAGTCCTCTTCCACTCCTCCATGACGACATCACATCCATCACCTTTATCCTCAGCTTCTTTAGCAAGACAATGTTTGTCTTGGAGGCATGTTTGGGGTCGTTAACATGTTGGAATACTGCCTGCGGCCCAGTCTCCGAAGGGAGGGGATCATGCTCTGCTTCAGTATGTCACAGTACATGTTGGCATTCATGGTTCCCTCAACGAACTGTAGCTCCCCAGTGCTAGCAGCACTCATGCAGCCCCAGACCATGACACTCCCACCACCATGCTTGACTGTAGGCAAGACCCACTTGTCTTTGTACTCCTCACCTGGTTGCCGTCACACACGCTTGACACCATCTGAACCAAATAAGTTTATCTTGGTCTCATCAGACCACAGGACATGGTTCCAGTAATCCATGTCCTTAGTCGCCTTGTCTTCAGCAAACTGTGGGCTTTCTTCTGTATCATCTTTAGAAGAGGCTTCTTCTGGGATGACAGCCATGCAGACCAATTTGATGCAGTGTGCGGTGTATGGTCTGAGCACTGACAGGCAGACCCCCCACCCCTTCAACCTGTGCAGCAATGCTGGCAGCACTCATACGTCTATTTCCCAAAGACAACCTCTGGATATGTTGCTGAGCACGAGCACTCAACCTCTTTGGTTGACCATGGCAAGGCCTGTTCTGAGTGGAACCTGTCCTGTTAAACTGCTGTATGGTCTTGAACCACCATGCTGCAGCCCAGTTTCAGGGTTTTGGCAATCTTCTTATAGCCTAGGCCATCTTTATATAGAGCAACAATTCTTTTTTTCAGATCCTCAGACCGTTCTTTGCCATGAGGTACCATATTGAACTTCCAGTGACCAGTATGAGAGAGTGAGAGTGATAACACCAAATTTAACACACCTGCTCCCCATCCACACCTGAGACCTTGTAACACTAAAAAGTCACATGACACCGGGGGGGGGGTGGAATGGCTAATTGGACCCAATCTGGACATTTTCACTTTCACTAGGGTAGGTGTCACCTGGTGGGGTAAAACATGGTGTCACCCCCCTCCCCCTCCTGTTTATCCTGCCCAGTGCCCTGCAGGCAGTGCATGGTCACGGGGCACACCCAAAACCGGCCCCTGTAAATGATAGTTAGGGTGGTATAGGGCAGATAAGGGTGGTATAGAGCAGGTTGGGGTGATATAGTGGCAGTTTGGGGTGGTATAGAGCAAGATGGGGAGGTATAGGGCAGGTTGGGGTGGTATACGACAGATTGGGGTGGTATAGGACAAGTTGGAGTGGTATAGAGCAGGATGGGGTGGCGAAGGACAGATTGGGGTGGTATATTGGCAGGTAGAGGTGGCATAAGGCAGTTTATGACTCTATGTAGTGACAGTGTGCAGTGCATCAACTTACAACATAGCTGCAAAGATGAAGACACTCAAAGCTGTGTCCTCTTTCTCCTCTTTCAGCCGCGGGATCAGCCACACTGAAGGAATCCATGGGAGGGATTGAGGAGGCAGCCACACCCCCAGCTCCACCCATCAACCCTGGCTGCCTCAAGAAATATTGGAGATCCCCGAGTGACAGCTTCACTGACTGGAAAGTGTTACAGGCCACCTCCACTGCACAGCTGCATGTCCTGCTCACACCGTTCCGCTGCAGCTCTGCAAATGCTATATAGTACAGTGTGTAGCGTTGGTCTCGGTGTCACCCCTCCGGTGGGTGTCACCTGGTGCGGGCTGCACCCCCCCCCCATAGCGACACTACAGGGTGTACTCTCTTTTGTTGCCAACAATTTAGGCTTTAATGGCTGTGTGTTGAGTTATTTTGAGGGGACAGCAAATTTACACTGTTATACAAGCTTTTTTAGCGTTGTCAAATGAAAAGATATAATAAAATATTTACAAAAATGTGAGGGGTGTACGCACTTTTGTGAGATACTGTATATGAATGGTTGCCATTGGAAATCATGGGGAATGACTTGTCATGCGATTTTGCAGTCTAAAGTCGCAGGACAAGTCGCACAAGTGTGAAAGGGGCCTAAAAAGGAAAACTTTACTTCCTCTTTAAGTTCCAGAGAAATGTCCATGAGTGGTGAGTAAACCAGATAGATGTATGCATGGGAGAACCAGCTTCCCCAAACCCTCTGTGAAACCACCACCAATGTAGAAGATCGCAGCTTACCAGAGTGCAATGGCTTCCAAACCAATGGAAAAGCCAAAAGCGCTGTAGGGAAATACTATCCCAGGTGTATCCTTAGAGGTGCTGGCGGTCCTGGCGTGCTTCAAATTACAATCTCATACCCGATGCATAAAAATATAAAAGCTCATAGTGTGATACTGTATAAAAGGCTGTTTATTGAGTATAAAAATGTGCACTCACATTTATATAGTAAAAACGAGCGTGTAGTCATAATCAAATGTTGCCATTAGTAGTAAAAAAATACGCTTAAACTTCTGCACAAACCAATCAATATACACTTAGTAGGATTTTTTTTACCAAAAATATGTAGCAGAATACATATTGGCCTAAATTGATGAGAACATTTGATTTTTTACATTTTTTTATTGGCTATGTTTGAATTGTCGGTCTCTTTTTGTTTGTAATTTATATTTATTACATTTTTATAAAAAGAGAAAAAGAAAATTTTTTACATCATACACTCAAGGGAGGGGTCCAACCTCAATCTATGGGTAAGAGAATACAGTTACATCGTCAGGGATACATTTCATGGGGTAGAAATTGATTATAAAGTCAAGAGAATACCCCCTTCAATCCTCAGAAGTATATTTGTCCTCCTTCTATCCTGCACAATCCTCCCGTTTTGAGTCTGCATTATCATTTCTTATTTAAAATACCCATTCTGAATACTGCCCACATCCGTAAGGCCTACCAGAACTAGGGCCATAGTGTTCCTGATCTCCAAAGACCATTCACTCAAGAAGAAACAAGCAGGAAGAGAAAAAAAAAAACCCACCCCAATATTCTATATTCCATATATGGACCCATGAAGATTTTTACTCATAAGTACTTCAATAATAATCCCGAGGTACGATAATCATCCCATCTATCCCATACCTTTCAAAAATGCTCTCTAGAGCCAATCTCGGCACTAGTTGTTTCTTCCATTAATCGTATTTCACAAACCCATTCTGCAATTGAGCGGACAGTCTCTTTTCGCCAAGAGCGGGCAATAATTGTTCTTGTAACTGTTAACATATGTCGCAAGATGTCTCTCTTAATAGCTTTGAATGAACCAGGAATAATTGATAATATCTCTATTGCTATGTCTGGTTGTAGTCTAGAATTAGAGAGCTCTCTATATATCTTGAATATATCTGTCCAGAGTTGGCAGACCTCCGGACAGTAATACCAAATATGTGACGCATTCCCTACCTCTCTTTTACATCTCCAGAATGTTTCTGGGATGCTTTCCTTTATCTTATGGAGATCGACAGGACACCGATACCATCTAGATATGATTTTGTAGTTCCTTTCTTGATGCTTAATTGAAGGAGATAGCCCATGTACTAAAGTCAGCACTTTCTCCCATTGTGGCCAGGACAGTGTCTTCCCAATCTCTTCTTCCCATTTATTTAGATATAGTACTTCTCTATCCAAGCCTTTAGGGATTAGTTATTTATATAACTTTGACAGTATATGGGCTGGTATTTGATCCTGTAGGAGAACTTTCTCAAATTCTGTAGGTTCTCTCACTAATTCAGAATATTTTCCCAGTGAGTAAACGTAAGCTGTCAATGGTTTGTGTTGTATCCATTTGTTTGCCCTTTCGCTTCTTAGTGTTTTCAGTAGGGAGATCTCCCCATCCACCAGGATCTGAGCCAATCTAAGGTCATCTTGTCTCTGCCAGTCCAGGAAGTCCGAGGCCTCTATTGCTGGCAGAAAATCAGGATTAGAAAACAAAGGTGTCATTGGCCCATTCCAATGAGAGAGGGTACCCTTCTTCATAAGTACATCCCATACCTTCAAAGTGGAAAAAACCAAGAATGCCATGTTTGCTACTTTAGGGCGATTTATAGGTGTAACCCATGGCATAGATCTCAATTTCAGGCCCAAAATATCCCCCTCCAATCCAACTTGACCCCATGAAACCAATTTACTATCCTAGTTAAATGTATCGCCTGTATGTATTTAGTAAAATCTGGAAGGGCCAATTCCCCTTTTTGTTTGGATCTAACAAGTGTATCTCGTTTAATCTGGGGGATTTATGTTCACAAATGAATCTCCCTACTGCCGACCATAACTTGCGGATTAATGCCGCAGGGGGATACACTGGGACTGTCTGAAACACGTACAGCAACTTTGGAAGTGTGTCCATTCTTATTATATTTATTCTTCCCAACCAAGAGAAAGTTTTTTTATCATATTTTTGTAGTAATTTTATTATTTTGTCGATCAACGGGGCATGATTATACTCTATTATTTTATCCAGGTCTCTAGGTATTTTTATCCCTAGGTACTTAAGAGGTGTTTGTTGCCATTTAAAAGGGAATATTTTCTGGGGATGAACTTGAATTTTATTTAATAATGAAACATTTAATGCCTCGGATTTGTCGTAATTCACTTTGAAGTTACTTACAGCTCCGAACCGCTCGAACTCTTGAATACGATTTGGAATAGTTATTATAGGGTTGACAATGTGCAGAAAGAGATCGTCTGCATATACTGACATTTTATATTCCTTTCCTTTTATTTTGATCCCTTGTATACCAGGGTTGTTTCATATAGCTGTAGTAAGATGCTCGATTACCAAGACGTACAACAACGGAGAGAGGGGACAACCCTGTTGGGTACCATTCAAAATTGAGATTGGACCCGACAGGATCCCATCAATCCAGACCCTTGCGTGTGGTTTGTGATAAAGTGCCATTATCTTTCCCTTTAAGTGAGGACCTATACCCCACTGCCTCAAGGTTTCTTCCAGGAAGCCCCATCCCACCCTGTCAAACGCCTTTTCGGCGTCTACAGCCAGAAGACAGGATGGGGTGGAGTTCCTCTGTGCATATTCAATCACTGAGTCTTTAAAGTGTTATCTCTAGTTTCTCTACCCTCCACAAAACCTGCTTGATCCAAATGGACGTATGCCGGTAAAATTGGGGTGAGCCTTTCAGCTATTACCTTTGCAAGGATTTGTAAATCAATATTTGTGAGAGATATCAGTCTATAGTTCCCGCAAATAGTATGATCCTTCTCTGGCTTGGGTATTACAGAGATATGTGCTTCCATACCTTGATATGCAAAGGGACAGGATTCGGAAACTGCGTTAAAGGTTTTAGTCAATACTGGGCCCAGGGTTTCACTAAACATTTTGTAAAATTGCGTAGTAAAACCGTCTGGCCCGGGGCTTTTCCCAAGAGCCAAGGCTTTAATGACTTTCTGTATTTCTTTTTCTAGTTCATCTATAGTGTTTTTAGATAAAACTGGGATTATCACACATTTTAACATTTCCCATTGTATAGGAAGGAAGGTTTCGTCTTTTTCATCGTCTGTTTGAAAGTTTTTTATCGTCTGGTGAATTTCTGAAATACATGCCTCATCCTTTAATAGATTTTCATTTAACTTCCATTGACCACGTGGTCTCTTATAGGCTGAGAATTCCAATTCTACAAAGACTGGAGCATGGTCAGACCAGACAAAATTGCCAATTTCTGATGAAGAAACAGTGGAAAGTCTGAGTTGATTTAGGAGAAAGAAATCTATTCTATGATATGTGTTATGGGCCCTTGAATAGAATGTATAATCTCTATCCCTGGGATGATGAGCTCACCAAATATCTATTAGTTTTAATTTTCCAATAAGTTCTTTAAATTTGTTTGTTTGGTTGCTATTCTGAAATGGTCGATTTGTGGTAGTGTCTAGACGGAGGTCCAAGACAAAATTAAAGTCTCCGCCAATTAATATGATACCCTCTGCTTTTTCCATTAAATCTGTCACCATTTGTGTCCCTTTTTTAACTTGCTCCTGGTTTGGAAGGTATAAATTAACGAACGTATATTTTTCTCCATAAATGGATATCTTTAGGAGCAGGGCTCTGCCATCCCTGCTACCACAAGAATCCAAAACCTGGTGAGGAAGTGATTTATGGATAGCAATGGATACGCCTCTCGATTTAGAATAGGGAAAAGTGTCATGATACCATGTTGGATAGTATTTATTATGAATATTTGGAATATGATCTGAGCGAAAATGTGTTTCCTGAAAGAATATTACCCCTATCTTTTGTTTATGAAATGATGGTGTTCTCTTAGATGGAGAGTTAGTCCTCTTATGTTAAATGAACAAAACTTCACCAGGCCCATAATAAGAGAAAAGAAAAAAAAAAAAAGAAGTCCTTGACAATCACACTAATGCCTCGTACACACGGTCCGATGATTGCACGTACGATTGCGTCAAATCTTATGTTGGCTGTTGTATGCAGCATACTGACTGCACTACACGATCGTACGGCCGGGGAAAGAACATTCAGGTGCATGTAATTAGCATCCAGCCATTCCTGACTTTGGAGCATGCGTGTTTTGCACAATACAACTTGTTGTTCCAACTGCTCTGTACACACGATACAACAGTCGTATGAGAGCTTGTTGGTACGACCAAGTTTTCTAGTCTGCTCATACAACTCCCTTGTACGACCGTCGTATGTTCGACTGTTCAAATCGCGCATACGAACGATCGATTTCGCA
>BLSH010494115.1:293-11730 GCA_018402905.1 Glandirana rugosa
GTCAGAATGGACTCGACATTAATGTGTCCCTCGGCGACTTGAGTGTGTGGTGACGGACAACCCTCACTGTCACTCGGACGTGACGGCGACTAACGTCCCCTCGACCCTAGGCACGGGGTGACCCCTAAGTCGGACGACTCGACGGAAAACTCTAGACCGTTCCTGGGGCCCACTTATTCAGTTTCATTCGAACCACAAACCTCAAGCCGTCGAGGGACACATTAATGTCTAGTCCATTCGGACACTGTCACGTCGGGCTAGGTCGGATTCTTTACGTCCGATCACTGGACTGAGGCCGACAACCCTCACTGTCCCTCGGACGTGACGGCCCTGCGATTAGCGGCAGTGCAGGCTCCCTGTCACTCCCAACAGCCGGAGTCAGGTCACTAGCCTGCATTTCTTAGGCTGGATCGGGCTGCACTGTCACAGGCTTACCTGATCTGTAATTACACAGGGAGCTGCCGAACTCCAAACACCAAGCTTACTTTGACTTATTCACCCGGGGTCCTTGCCAGATCTCAAAAGGCAGCTCAGCAGGCTGAATCCCCAGTGGGGCACGGATCCCAGCTCCCCTGCAATCAGCGGCAGTGCAGGCTCACTGTCACTCCCAACAGGCAGTGGTGTGTGAGTTCAGCGGCTCCCTGTGTAATTACAGCTCAGGTAAGACTGTGACAGTGCAGCCCGATCCAGCTTAGTGACCTGACTCCCTTACACAGGGAGCCGCCGAACTCACTCACCACTGGCTGCTGGGAGTGAAAGTAAGCTTTTTCCAGGCTCCAGCAGTACCATGGGTGTTCCAATCTTGAAGTGATCATCCTAGCCCCAGGAGATCAGATCTTTGAAAATTCAGTGCTTGTGATCTGTGGGGAGCTTGGGGGTTGACATCAGCCACTGCCCTACTGACACCATCAACTACCCTACTGACATCCTCAACTGCCCTTCTAACACCATCCACTGCCTTACTGCCACTAGCCACTGCTCTACTGACACTGTCAACTGTCCATTGCCCTACTGACACCATCAATTGCCCTACTGACACCAGCCACTGGATCTTCCCTGGGACTCAGGTGAGCAAAGAGGAAAGCAGGGCAAGGAGGGACTCAGAGGAGGGATTGGGATCCAGAAATTAGAAGAGGGGTGCAAAAGTGAGCCAAGAGGCGATCTGCGGTGTGAAGGGGGGATAGGGAAGTCTGAGGTGCAGAGCGGGGTTGGGGTGCAACTTCTCCCCCAGAAATCAAACCCCCAAATGGAGTACAGGGAGGAGGGCAGAGTATACAGACAGGAGGCAGTGTGTATAGGGAGTGGTTGTAGTGTAAAAAGGGAGTGGGAGCAATTATTAAGCCACGCTCAATATTTAGCATAATTTAACTAAACCCACTTTTGCCAAAGCTCGCTACGCACTGCAGCTTGCTGTCTCCGTAATGTGTCCCTCATTCTCAAGTTCAAAAGTTGGGAGGTATGGATCTACACTGAGTGGTGTTTGCTGCTGTAACGGCAGCCAGCTTTTCCGGTGAGCGTCCATTTCACAGGGGTGCGGTGGATGATTCTGGAGCGCTGTACTGGATCCCCTCTTCACTTTTCAAGTCACCACCAATTTTTTGTGCCCATCTTTGCACAGAACTATTGTGTTTTCCCCAATAAGCGTATATTGCTGATCCTATCATGGGACGCTGCATTTAAATTCCTATTTTTCACTATATTGTTTCTTTATTGCTGATTTCCATCCCCAAGATTAGACTTGTATATATTTATTTATTTTTTCTTCACTTTAACAATTTTTTGGACTTTATTTCAATGTGCTGTCCATTTATTACACAATATTCACATCTTATAGTCGTTCATTCACTTTTGGTGCTACACACTTTTTCTTAACAAAAAAAATGACAATTTTGAAAAAAAACAATATTTTTTACTTTCTGCTATAAAACATTCCCAATAAAAAATGTAAAAAATCTAATTTCTTCATCAGTTTAGGCCAATATGGTACAAAAATCCCAATAAGCGTATATTGATTGGCTTGCACAAAAGTTATAGCGTCCAAAAACTATGGGATATATTTAGGGACTTTTTATTGTTTTTATTGTTTTTACTAAGTAATGGCGGGAATCTGATTTTTAGTGAGACTGCGACATTGAGGCGGACAAATCTGACCCCAAGTGACACTTTTTGGGGAGCAGTGACATTATTACATTGATCGGTGCTATAAAAATGCACTGTCACTGTGCTAATGACACTGGCAGGGAAGGGGTTAGCACTAGGGGGTGATCAAGGGGTTAACTGTGTTTCCTGGGTGTGTTCTAACTGTAGGGGGATGGGCTCACTGGGACACCACCCTGGCACAATGTCACCTCCTTGCAGTTGATTTAAACCTCTAATTGCCGTAATGCCGTATCACAATCGTGTGCATTGCACGGCAATCATGGGTTTAAATCAGGTGGTAAGGCAACATATCTCCTCCTCACCACCTATCAAACACATTCGTATCACTTTTCAGAGGAGCAGTGCCTGCTGCACTTGTGAATGAGCCCTTAGTTGCATTTGGCAGTGGCACCCTTAGCTGCTTTCACACTGATGTGCTGCAGTTTACCCCACACCACGGGTGCAGCGCAGGGCCTCTGCTAGTATCCTGGGTTAGCTGCACTTTGCCATAGACTTCTATCCCTGTTGCTGGCACCACTCTGGAGAGCGCTAGTTGGGATAAGAGATGGAGTGCAGTTGGTATCACTGTGCATGGGACTGGAGTCGGCACTACAGAGGAGGCATCGCCATATGTGACTCTTCCTCCCTACTACACCTCCAACTTTACAAGTAGTCCCTCTGCACTGCACAATGTTTGATGCTCTGGGATGGCGGGACAGCAAGCCCAGACGGTGGTCTACCAGTCACCCGTCCATGATCTACTGAATGCTGACCCCAGATCAAAGTTATATACAAGGAAAACTTGTCTGGTAGATGGAGAAATCTGGGCCTTATATTATTGGGTGAGAAATGTGAATCATCCAACCAACAATCCACCCCAACATAGACATAAATTCTGTCAGTGGAGGGGAGGGGATGAAAGCCAATAACAGCGAGTGACCTGAAGGACTATGATGGGAATTCCCAGTGTAATCAGAAGTCTGTCTTTGTATAACTTTCATCTAGATCAGTGGTTCTCATCCTCAGTCCTCAATTATGCCCAACAGGCCATGTTTGCAGGTTTTCCTTTATCTTGCACAGGTGCTTTATTTCAGATTCAATGGCTTGGTATTTTGGACAGCTATTTTATCTAAGAGAAATTCCCAAAACTTGGCCTGTTGGGGGTACTTGAGGACTGAGGTTGATAACCACTGATCTAGGTGACATGTCTGATTCCTTACACAGAAGATTTATACCAGAATTCTGCATAGTATATCATTTAGACCCCTTTCCCACTGGGGCACTTTTCAGGCACTTTAGCTCTAGAAATAGCGCCTGTACAGCGCATGAAATACGCCCCCCCCAATGTGAAAGCCCGAGTGCTCTCTCTCTCTCACACTTGGGCGGTGCACTTGTAGGACAGGAAAAACAGTTCTGCAAGCAGCATTGTGGGGCGGAGAGGTGTATACACCGCTCACACACCACCCCTACCATTGAAATGAATGGCCAGCACTTCTGAAGCAGCTGAACATCACATCAGAAGTGCACTGACGCTTTTAACTCCTTTTTATCCCCTTATGGGGGTATAAAGTACTCTGCTGCCGCCCAAATAGCAGTAAAGCTCTGATAAAACTAGCGGCACTTTACCGCCACCGCCCCCACGACCCAGTGTGAAAGTAGCCTGATAGGAGAATTCTCACCTCAGCCTCTGCAGAGTACAGCCAGGATGTCTGAGCCCCTCACATAGAAGTTTTATTCCAGAGTCTTCCAGATTATTCCATGATAAATCCAGGCTGGTGAGGGATCGATTATTGATAAGAATGGATCTGAGATCATCACAGCCAGAGGAAGTCACACCACAAGCATTCAACCTGCAGAGACAAATTCAGACACATGATATTATATTATAAGATGAATATGAGGAATTATTCCCATTTAGTGAAAAGTAACATAACATCACTAGAGAGGAATATCAGGATATACAGAATGTTATACAGAGGAAAGATCTTGTTATTAGGGAAGCTGATAAAGGTGAAGCTGTTGTAGTACTTATGTCTACACAGTATAAAGAGGGGGCGCTGTGACAGCTCAGTCACGCCCTTATGTAGCTGGGTATTAAAGGGTTATTTTTTTCTTAAAAATAACAAACATGTCATACTTACCTCCTCTGTGCAATAGGTTTTGCACAGAGTGGCCCCCATCCTCCTTTTCTAGGGTCCCTCAGTGGTGCTCCTGGCTCCTCTTCTCGAGTGACCAATCAGGGAAGTGCTTTCCCTGGGGGCACTCATGCGGGCTCCCATATACTTCTGTTGTGTCAATTGACACAGACAGCAGGACTTGGCCCCACCCCCAGCCCCCGCATCATTGGATTTGATTGACAGCAGTGGGAGCCAATGGTTGCTGCTGCTATCGATCTATGCAATGAGGACCTGAGCCAGTGGCTGGAGCTGCTAGGCTCATCCCCACCACTGTAACGATCGGGTTTATGTAAGTAAAAGAGGGGCTCTAGGGGGCTGCCGCAGTACCAGAAGTTTTCCTCCTTAATACACCTTGAGACTTTACAACCCCTTTAACCATTTCAGCCCCAGAATGTTTTACCCCCTTAATGACCAGGCCATTTTTTTCGATACGGCAATGTGTATCTTTAACTGACAATTGTGCGGTCGTGCAATGTTGTACCCAAATAAAATTGATGCCCTTTTTTCCCACAAATAGAGCTTTCTTTTGGTGGTATTTGATCACCTCTGCGGTTTTTATTTTTTACACTATAAACAAAAAAAAAGAGCGAACATTTTGAAAAAAATATTTTTTTTACTTTCTGCTATAAAACATTCCCAATAAATTATGTAAAAAATCAAATTTCTTCATAAGTTTAGGCCGATATGTATCCTGCTACATATTTTTGGTAAAAAATCCCAATAAGTGTATATTGATTAGCTTAGCCACCGGCTGTGTGTACAACAGCTTAATCCATCTAATAAACGTAGAGCCTAATCACAGCCTCTCACAGACCTTAACCACTTGCCGACCGCCGGACGTCTAAAGACGTCCTTGTTATCAAGTGGTGATATCTGAATGATGCTGGCACCTACAGGCATCATTCAGATATCATTTTACTCCATCGGCGATTCTCTGCACCATAAGAATGATCATATCAGCAGTTCAGTTGCTTGATTGTTCTTATCAGCAGCGGGAGGGGACGTCCCCCCTCCTGCTGCCCTCTGGTGCTTCTCCTGGGCCGCCCATGCCATTGGCGTCCCGGAGAACAGATCCATCGCCGGCGGCAATATTTCTATTACAGGGGAAGTTTGCATTCCTTGTAATAGGAATAAAAGTGATCAAAAAAAAATTTAAAGAGAAAGTGTAAAAATAAAAAAAACAAAGGTAAAATAAATAATAATAAAAAAAATTAAAGCACCCTGTCCCCGCGAGCTCGTGCACAGAAGTGAACGCCCACGTAAGTCGCGCCCGCATATGTAAACGTTGTTCAAATCACACTTGCGAGGTATCGCCACGTGTTTTAGAGTGAGAGCAATAATTCTAGCCCAAGACCTCCTCTGTAACTCTAAACAAAACCAGTAAAACATTTTAAAGCATCACCTATGGAGATTTTTAAGTACCAAAGTTTGGTGCCATTTCCTGAGTGAGTGCAATTTTAAAGCTTGATGTGTTGGGTATCTGTTTACTCGGCGTAACATCATCTTTCACAATATACAAAAAATTGGGCTAACTTTACTGTTCTGGTTTTTTTAATTCATGAAACTTTTTTTCTCCAAAAAAAGCGTTTAAAAAATTGCTGCGCAAATACCGCATGACATAAAAAGTTGCAATGACTGCCATTTTATTCTCTAAGATCTCTGCTAAAAAAATATATAATGTTTGGGGGTTCTGACTAATTTTCTAGCAAAAAAAAATGATGATTATTACATATTACACGTAGGAGAGAAATGTCAGAATTGGCCTGGTGGTTAAGTGGTTAAACAGAAAAGGCCATTCAATGGAATCAAATGCCTTGTGGGTATCAAGAGTGACTACTATCCTTGTATCCGGGGGTTCAGAAGGGACCTGAAAATTAGTGAAAAGGCTGCAAAGATTAATAGCTGTGGATCTGCTTGGTATAAAACTGGTTTTATCCTGGTGTATAATATTGGGAATAATCGTATTTAGTTGTCTGGCCAACACCTTTGCTAATATTTTAATATCAACGTTAATCAGAGATATAGGCTGATAAGATTCACAGAGTTTGGGGACCTTGTTTGGTTTTAGTATCAAAATAATCAATGCCTCCTGTAGGGAGGGCGGCAAAACAATCTGCTCAAAAGCCTCCAGGTACATCGCCAGTAATCAAGGAGTAAGATATTCAGAGTGCATGAGGCGCATGCGCGGAGCCCAGTGAGGCAGACATGCAACGCTGAAGCTCTGATACCCGAGAATGCCCGGATCGCTTCACACAGCCCCCCACAGCCTATTGCCACTCAGCTTGCCTAGGAGAGACATGGGAAAGGTAGGGGAGCCAGTTGGGAGCCCGGACATGGTTCACGGAGGGGGGAAATCGGCCAGTAAAACGACCCCCCATCCTGGAGACCTTAACTCGTGGCACAGCAAAGATGGCGGCCACACACGGTGCACATACTGCCACGAGCAACAGCTCCCAGGCCCGCAAGCAGCTCCAGAATCTCTCGGAGCTACCAGAGGACTTGGATGCTGAAACCTCTTTGGTCATAGAACAAGGTATGCCCCCCGCCATCCTGAAGCAATTCGAAAGAATGTTACATAAGGCCCTGAAGCAGACATCAAAGTACATCACAAATAGTCTGACCAAAGAAATTAGGGATCTGGGCTCTCGCACTGCAGCTTTGGAGGATAGACTGGATGATTTAGAAGTAAATACACAAGACTACCTGTCCGCAGTTGAAAACCTTAAAGAAGAGAACCTGTTATTGCAAACTAGGTTAGAAGAGTATGAGAACAGAATCAGGAGGTCTAATCTTCGTAAAAGAGGAATACCAGAAACCATCATAGACTTACAGTCTACCATAACAGCACTCTTTCAAGAGCTACAACCAGCTTTGCCCCTAGAATGTTTGGAAATAGACAGAATCCACAGAGCACTAACACCCAAAAAGCAAGATGGTCCTCCGCGTGATATTATTGCAAAGTTCCATTTCTACCGAACAAAGGATCAGCTCCTGAATGCCGCCAGAGAGAAGGAGGCCCTGATCTTCCAAGGTCATAAATACCAAGTCTTTTCAGACCTATCCCCATTGACAATATCCAAACGCAGAGAGATGAAACCCCTCTTGATTGAGTTGCAACAACGGCAAATAACATACGAATGGGGATTCCCCTTCTCGGTTCGGTTCACATACCAAGGCACCAAATACAGGTGTAGATCTCTGGAGGAACTCCAGCACACCCTTCAGGTACTTCACTTTCTTGACCCCCCTGTAAACACAGGGACCTCTCATCGCAAGGCAGCTGCGTCCTCGCCACTTAAAGCATCCTTCTCGCCAAGTAAGCAGGAGGGTGCACATCTGCACACAAGAAGTCATCTGAACCCAGTCCTACTGGACCAGGAGGACTCTATGGATTGACTCGACACCTTTGGTAGCCTAATCCCTTCTCATTCCTCTCTGCACGCCGTGCCCTGGATTGGCAACACAGTCCCACACACTCTTCTGAACTTTCCTCATTAACTGTATGTTCCAGATGGGTATCCCTCACCTCCAATCCCTGCTTTCTAGCAGGCAGACCTCCCTTTTATTAGGGACCCCACTTCAAATTGCCGTTTCACCGTGGCAGAGCAAACAAAGGTTCACTCGGTTAAGTCATGGTTCACTGTATCCCAGGATGAGTTAGGATTTTACCACCTGATGGGTTGAGACTTTACCAGCAGAGTTAGAGATCGAACATAACCCCTGGTGGATTTCTCAAACCTTAGGTATCGCTACTTAGCATAGGTAGCACTCATCATCCCAGATTCCTCGTGATCACTATTGTTTACAAACATTCAGTTGGAATTTTGGTTGATTGCGTACCTCCTGTCTCTTGAAGAACCATGGTCCAGAATGGCTGTGGCTGATATATGCTCAAAATAATTGCATGCTTACATAAGGCGTTGTTTTCGTGTACTTGTTCCTTGTGCCTCGTCTCACTCTTCACACCTGCCCGCATTAATTATGTGGGCCCTTGTGAACAGCGATTTCAGTTCGAACAGATGGGTATTTTCCCTGATCCGAACACATTTTTTTATGGTCTTTTGTTATGTGTTTGTTTTACTATGTTAACCTTCTCTTTTGTTTTCATGTCTTCTTCTTAGCTTTTCTGTGTTCCCCACCCCTCCATCACCTGTCCACTTGGGATGCCCTCTTAGGCCGGTTCCCGATGTCATCAGGTAAGCAGGATACACCACGTCTTACAACATGGCCCCATTGAATGTGGTTACTTTGAATGCCCAGGGCCTGAACATTCCTCAGAAATGTTCCAAAGCTTTCAGGTTTTTCCAATCCCAAAATGCCCATATAGTATGTATTCAAGAAACTCACTTTACAGCCCGACACATGCCGAAATACTTTAGTCCTCATTACCCACAGGTATACAACGCCCCAGCTGCAACTAAACAAAGGGGGACGCTAATTGCATTCCACTGATCCACCCAATTCTCCCTCACCAAAAGCATCAGCGACCCCGAAGGCCGTTATCTGATTCTGATTGGGTTTCTGATGGACACTGAGATTACCATCGTGTCATACTATGCCCCAAATAAAAATCCATGCCCCTTTCTATCACATCTAATGCAAATGGTCTCATCAATTAAACGGGGGTCCCTCATCATCTGTGGGGACTCAAACTCGACTCTAAACCCCATATTAGATAAGACTCCCTATGATAAATCAGTGAACAAATCAAAGCCAACTTTCTCTCATATTTTGTTTAAAAATAATTTGGTTGATACGTGGAGGGAAGTTAACCCCACAAAAAAAAGATACACACACTACTCATATCCTCATAAAGTCTTTATGCGTATTGATCATATTTTTGTCACTAACGGTCTAGTGCCCGAAATCCTATCGTCCCGTATCATCCCGGTTCCCTAGTTGGACCACTGCGTGGTTCTTACCTCTCTGGCCTCACCAATACCAAGATCTCAGGATCGCACATGGATCCTTCCTGAGCATATTCTAAAACATCCATCTCATAGATTTGACATAGAAACAGCCCTTAATGAATATTTTTCCTTAACCAGTTGCCGACCGCCAACCGCAGGTTGACGGCGGCAAGTTGGCTCGTTATCGCAAATCGGCGTCATACGACGGCGGCCGTGATCATGAGCAATGCGCGTGTGCGCGCCCCCTGGGTGCGTGTACTGCAGCGCCATTGGATAGAGGGAAGATCACTCCACAGGGCCAGGCCAATGATTTTTGGCCTGGCCCTGTAGATCGCCCCTGCCAATGAAATGTTCCCCTGCCTCTGTAAATGTAAACAGAGGCAGGGGAAGTTCACTCCTCTTCCTCCCTGAAGCTCTTTTCGGTTTCAGAGAGGAAGAAGAAGCATCTAAAAACGTGAGTTAAACAATCACTACACTGACACCAGGTCATATAGGCACATTTAACCCCTTGATCGCCCCCTGATCGCTCCCCAGTTAACCCTTTCACTACCTGTCACCCCCCTGTCACAGTATCACATAGTGCAGCAATCTGATTTTTAGCGATCGCTGTACTTGTGACCTTGTGACGCTAAATCAGTGTTAGGTTAGGCTAGTACTAGGCCTAGTTAGGTGAAAATACCCCCCTTGCCCCCCCAATAAAGTTTTTAACCCCTTGATTGCCCCCTGTCACCTGTGATCACCGTATAAGTGTCACGGGTGACGCTAGCTAGATAGATCGTTTTTTTTTCAATCTGATTACCCGCCGTATTTACCTTTTATAGGTTTTAACCCCTGATCGCCTGGCGGTGACCCCAGTTAGATTTTAGTGTGCGTTAGGGTCAGCGTAAACGCCAGGCAGGGTCAGTTAGCGAGGTACTCTGACACGCACACACATTAGGTAGGTGCTAGATATTATTGTAATACCTGATCAGATCAATATCTGCGATCTGATCAGATATATATTAGCGCCCCCACTAGATTAGGGTTCTAAAAAACGCAGTGTTAGCGGGATCAGACCAGATAACCGCTAGCACCTGCATTTAGCCCCTCCGCCCAGCCCACCCAAGTGCAGGATCAGTAGATTCCTGTCACTTACAAAACATAACACACATCTGCAGCCTTCGCAGAGATCACGCCCGATCCCTGCAAATTCTGACAGTGATTTTGGTAGCGTTTGAAGCAGGCTCTGACAACCAGGTGCGCTTTTTTTCCTGTGAGTCACGCTAGTGTACTTTTCAAATTTAGAAAGCCCAAAATGTCTGGCCGCAAGTACACTAGCGAAGAGGCCTACAATATGCAGAGTTTGACAGATGAGAGCGATGGGGAAGCCTCACTGTCAGAATCAGGCTCAGCATATGAACCTGTAGACAGCAGCGGCACCCTGACAGATAGCTCTGCCGACGAAGTTGTGGTCCCTGCTAGAGCCAGGCGTACCAGACCCCGTTCTGCTGTCACTGATGTGCGTGAACCGCAGGGCTCTCGTATGCAGCAGAGAGCCAGTACTAGTGCTGCTACCCATTCTGGTGACCTGTCGAGCACCAGCGGCCTAGTACCCCCTGGACGTAGACAAACCAGCACTGCAGTAACACTTGGTGACGTGGCGAGTCCCATAAGTGCAGTACAAGCTGGTGTGGCTAACACGAGTAATGCCCCGCAGCCACGAAGAAGATGAACACAGGCCCGCAGAACCCATAGTGCCCTTCCTGACGCGCTTGCAAACCCTGATTGGCAACCCACCACTGATGCAGCGCCCATACTTCCCCCATTCACTGCCCAACCCGGAATCACCGTGAATACAGCTGATTTTACGGCCACTGATTTTTATTCGCTGTATTTCACGGAAGATCTCTATAGATCTATTGTGGACCAAAGCAATTTATATGCTGGTCAATTCATTGCCATTAATCCCCATTTGAAGCTTGCCAGAGACTGGATACCAATCACGGTTCCAGAATTTAAGACCTTTCTGGGCCTTTCCTTTCTCATGGGCATAACTAAAAAATCTGAATTGCGGTCGTCTTGGTCCACACACCCAATTCACCATATGCCCGTGTTCTCTGCTTGCATGTCCAGGGCACGGTACGAGCAGATTTTGCGGTTCATGCACTTTAGTGATAATGAACTTAGTCGTCCACGGGGTGACCCTGAATTTGACCGGCTCTACAAAATTCG
>BLSH010494211.1:0-19390 GCA_018402905.1 Glandirana rugosa
CCGAACGATTTTTGAAATGTCCGGGTCCGGGTCCGTGCCACGGACACCCTAAAGTTCGGTACGGACCCGAACGTTACAGTCCGGGTTCGCTCAACACTAGTCCTGACCCTTCGCTATTCTTCTAACTACTCTTACTGCTCCTGTGCTGCTGCTTCCCCTCTACCACCTGGGGCCAGCCCGAGCGTGAGCTAGGGGACCCTGGGGGCCGCGACCTAGATCCAGTTGCAGCCAAATCCATCCTCACCACTAGAGGCTCTGGTGAACACCCACTGGCTCTTAGATTCACCTCCCTGGGGAAACTGATGCACTAGCTCCCTGAGTTTAAGTGTCTGTGCTCTAGGCAGCCCTCTCTCCGTATCAGCCTGTACTACTTAGCAGCAGTAGCCATAGGTCCACAACCTTGCAGTGCACTTTTCAACCTTAGCCTGCGCTTTGCACTTCAGTAGTGCGATTCACACTCAGGTGCCATGACAGTTTGATCAGCCATGAACCCGGCTGATGTGCCGCTACCCGCAGATAATCTGCTGCAGGGCATACTCTGCAGACTGGAGACCCCAGAATCGAATCAGACCCAGGTGATGCGATTCCTCCAGGATTTGGCCTCCCGCTTTGAAGAACTTCAGACCTCCTTAGGAACCCTTGTGCAACTACCCCAACCGCCATTGGTGGCTGCACCTATTCTGATCACAGCCACAGCCACAAACTCCTTACATTTACCATCTCCGTCCCGGTACGCTGGGGACTCCAAGGCCTGCAGGGGGTTCCTTAGCCAGTGCACCATTCATTTTGAGCTCCAGCCCCAAAACTTCCTGTCAGATCGGGCCAAGGTAGCCTATATTATATCTCTCCTGTCTGGCGAGGCGTCAGCCTGAGCCACCCCCTTCTGCGATAATAATGATCCAGTGGTTTCTAGCTTGTCTAGCTTCTTGAAACTCTTTCGGAATATCTTCGAGGAACCAGATTGTGTCTCCTCAATGACCAGTGCCCTTTTACATCTCCGTCAAGAGTCCGCTTCTGTAGGACAATATGCGCGAATAATGAGGCCTTAGTGGCAAACTTTTTACATGGCCTTTCTGACAAAGTAAAGGATGAATTAGCAGGGAGAACCATTCCCGCTGATCTGGACGGGGTCATCTCCTTGTGTAACCAGATCGACATCCATTTTCAGGGGAGGTCCCTAGAAAGAAAACGCCAGCACTTCCCAGCCCTTAGGCAGTCTGAGCTCACCTCTCTTCATATCGAGGAGCATCCCCTGCCAGCTGAAGAACCCATGCAGCTGGGCCAGATCAGGCTATCTTCCGAGGAACGTGCTAGGCGCAGAACTCTGGGCCTCTATTGTGGGGGCAAATGTCATTTTCATGATACTTGTTCACTTTGCCCGGGAAAATGCTCAGGTCCAAAACATCTGGAAGGTGGAGTATTGGATCCAGAAGTATAACCTTCACCTCCTCGTCTTCTTGTTTCGGTGTCACTCCATGTTGGCGCTTCCTCTCATCCAGTCATGGCATATCTGGATTCTGGGGCTGCTGGCAATTTCATGGAGTGGAGAACTGCATCTTCGTTGGGACTTACCCTTTTGCCCTTCGCCACACCAGTGACGGTATCGGAGATTGATGGCACTATTCTCCCAGTGGGCCCTATCCGCTTCCAGACCCTCCACGTTCAGATGTCAGTAGGGACACTCCACCAGGAGTGGATGTCCTTCTTTGTTTTGCCTAAGGCCTCAGCCCCATTGTACTGGGCCTTCCTTGGTTACATCTCCATTCTCCACACATGGACTGGAATTCTGGGCAAATCGTGGCTTGGGGTCCCTCCTGTTCTTCGTCTTGCCTACTCAAGGTTGCCCCGAAAGTGGAACTTCCTGTTTTGCCACCACCTCTGTATCTCCTGCGCTTTAGATTCACCTCCAATGCGTGGGATGTGCCCAGCAACAGTCAGGTTGATACGCTTTCTAGGTCATTTGGCACTCTGGATGAGAAGTCCACCTGTGAACATGAGCCTATCTATCCGACCTCATGCGTCCTTGCCCATTCTACCACCTTGGAGTCGAAAACTCCTCCGGGCAAGACCTTCGTCTCCACTGAGTTAAGAGCCAAGATTTTTTGTTGGGGACATGATTCCATGAGGGCTTGGTATGTTTATACCCAGTCTAACTCCTCCATGCAAGCTTCTGCTGGTCTTCGCTTGCCCACAAGAAACTGTTAGTCCTCAAGTGCTCCTCTTGTCCTCCCCCTTCCTCTGTTCTGATCTCTGAGGATTATCAGAAGTATGAGGCTAGCCACATTCTGGATTCTCGCCTCTGTAAAGGCATCATTCAGTACCTCATGCATTGGAGAGGGTTTGGTCCTGAGGAGAGGTCGTGAATTCCTGCATCTGAGGTATTTGAGCCTCATCTTGTGGAAAGGTTTCATTTGAGGTTTCACTCCAGGCCTGGACCCAAGCGGGGGGGAGGCCTCATAAGAAGGGGGTACTGTCATGAAACCATAGTAAACATTCTGTCATGTAACCAGCAAACACATGTCTTATCTGTTGCCTACCTTTGCTGCATGTGTCCAGTTAGAGGCTGGGCCTCCCTCACCTGTGTGCTTTAGTAGGCCCTCCTCAGCTGAGCTCCACCCCAGGCCTTAATTGGTAACAGAATATAATACCTGGCAGTGTAAGGCCTCATTGCTGATCAAAAATTGTCCGTGTTTGACTTGTGTGTGCTAGTCTCCTTTGGTTGCTTTGAGTCTTATCCGTGTTCTGATCCTTGGCTGGTCTGACTATCCCTTCCTGCTTGATACCTCCTTCTTCGGCTTGTCTGCGGTTTCTCCTGTCTTCTGGTCGTCCTTGCCCTTCGCTATTCTTCTGACTACTCTTACAGTTCCTGTGCTGCTGCTTCCCCTCTACCACCTGGGGCCAGCCCGAGCATGAGCTAGGGGACCCTGGGGCCACAACCTGGATCCAGTTGCAGCCAAATCCATCCTCACCACTAGAGGCTCTGGTGAACACCCACTGGCTCTTACATTCCGTGCCCTGGAGAAACCGATGAACTAGCTCCCTGAGTTTCAGTGTCCGTGCTCTAGGGGGCCCTCTCCCCGTATCAGCCGGTACTACTTTGCTGCAGTCAGCCATAGGTCCACAACCTTGCAGTGCACTTTGCATCCAAAATAGATATGAAAGCAAAAGGCGGCACTCCAAACTACTGCAGTTAATTTATTGGTGGTTGCAATGCAAAGGTATAAGTGCACTTTGCAACCTTAGCGTGCGCTTCACACTTCAGTGGTGCGATTCACACTCCTGCCGTGCGCATCCATCACCTGACCTCAGGTGCTGTGACAGGCAGCCACCCAACTGCATCAGACCATAGAGCTCTACAGTTGCAGGGTGCTGCTGGCTCCCCGCTGACTTTCAAAAGTTCTTTGTTGTGGGCATTTTTCAACACATGTGCAGTAGATCGCAACGTTGCCATTTGCAATCTATGTCTAAAGCAGGTCAAGCACGGCCAGAACTCCAGCCGCTTGGGCACTACTGTCTTGATAAGACATATGACGACCAGCCATGCAGTCCATTGGCAGCAGCACCTGAAAAACCCTCACCAAAAAACAAGGCGGACTTCTCCTTGCTCCTCATCTGGAATCTCAACCCCTTCTATACCTCCAGTCATCTCCAAAACTTGCACTGAGAGGAATGAAGGTCTAGTACAAGTACTTGCAGCCAATCTGCTAGCAGTACACCACCAGGCAGACTCTGCCTCCTTTCATGAATTTGTGGAATGTGCTGTCCCACAGTGGCAGGTTCCCAAAAGAAATTTCTTTTCACGTAGGGCCATTCCAGCTCTCTAACATCATGTTGAAGACAATGTTTTGGCCTCGTTGGACAGGGTGGTCAACAGCAGGGTTCATATTACCGCTGACTCCAGCTGGTCCAGCAGGCATGGTCAGGGTTGTTACCTTTCCTTCATGGTGCACTGGGTAACTCTGCTGGCAGCTGGGAAGGATGCAGGACAGGGTTCAGTGTTGGTGCTAGTTCTGCCACCATGCCTCCAAAAAGCTGGTTCTGATTTTGCCACATCCGCCTCCTCCACCCCCTCCTCTTCTTCTACCTCCGTGGTCTCTTCTGTAGAATTGTACTCTGAAACTGAAGTGCTCCCTAAGCATTCAAGGGGCTACTCAAGCAGTCAGGCTAAAAGATGCCATGTGGTGCTTGAGTTACTCTGTCTTTGGGACAGTAGCCACATGGGGGCAGGCTCAGAGGTGGTTGATGTCGCGGCAGCTTCAGCCAGGAATGGTTGTATGCGACAATGGTACCAACCTTCTCTCTGCCCTCCGACTGGGACACTTGACACATGTTCCATGCTTGGCACACTTCTTGAATTTGGTGGTGCAGCATTTTTTGACCAGGTACCCAGGCTTACCAGATATCCTGAGGCAGGCCAGAAAAGTCTGTGATCATTTCTGGTGTTCATACAATGCTAGGGCCCGGCTGGCTGACATTCAGTGGGAATTCAACCTGCCCACCAACCGCCTCATTTGTGACATGCCCACCAACCACCTCATTTGTGACATGCCCACCAGGTGGAACTCAATATTGGCAATGCTGCAATGGCTGCACACACAGCAGAGGGCCATCAATGAGTACCTCTGTGATCATGGCACCAGGACAGGCTCAGGGGAGCTTGGCATTATGTGGTGCAGGGATATCTAGGGGCAAGAGCAGACTTGGAGAACTTTCCAACTGAGCATCCACTGAGCTATTAGGTCTTGAGGATGGACCACTGGCAGGAACTTGCTGAATATACATTCGAGCTACTGGCCTGTCCTGCATCCAGTGTGCTTTCTGAACAGACATTCACTGCTGCTGGAAAGTTCATAACCGATCAAAGAGTGCGCCTGTCCACAGACTTGGTTGATAGGCTCACATTTATAAAAATGAATCAGTACTGGATCAGCAGCTATCATGCAACTAATTACATTTGCAAGGGATATGGGTTCCCTTGAAGACTGCCACTGCTCCTATTCCCCCTTTCCATACTCTAGAACTATATTTTGTATTTTGGGCACCGCCAACACCCAAGGCCCATGCCATAACAATTTGTAAACTAATTTACAACAGCAGGGCCTGTTTTTGCGCCCAACAAGAGTAACTGCAAGGGGTTACAGTGTTCTGGCACTGCCAACATCAAAGGCCCAATTTTTCAGCACCTGTTTGACAGAGCCATGTCTTCATATATTTTTAAATAATTTAAAACAACAGGGCCAAAATTTAAAAAAATTGAGTGGGAGCGCCCCCCATGATCCAAACCAGGCCCTTCGGGTCTAGTATGGATGTTAAGGGGAACCCCGCACCAATTTTTTTTTTAGAAATAGCGTAGGGGTCCCCCCAAAAATTCAAACCAGAACCTTATTCAATCACATAGCCCTGGCATGGCAGGAGGGGGTGGGGATGAGCCAGTGCCCCCCCGAACCATACCAGGCCACATGCCCTCAACATGGGGAGGTCCCCCCCAAAGCACCTTGTCCTCATGTTGATGGGGAGAAGGGCCTCATCCCCACAACCCTTGCCGGTGGTTGTGGGGGTCTGCGGGTGGGAGGCTTATCAGAATCTGGAATCCCCCTTTAATAAGGTGGCCCCCAGATCCCGACCCCCCTATATGAACCATTCACCAAAAAACAAGTGTATTGGTACAAAAAACAAGAGGCAGTTTTTAACAACTCTTTTATTGTGTAAAATATCTCTTCTTCTTCTTTCTTCCTTCATCTTCTCCTGCTCCGGTCCTTCTTCTGGTCTTCTGCTTCCTCTTTCAGTCTTTTTTTTTTCTCTCTTCTTCTTCAATCTTCATCTTCTTCTTTCACAGCCGCTGCTCTCCCGCTGCTGCAGCCATGCAGTCCAGAGGCCTCTCCCAAAATGGGTGGTCTGCAGTCTGACATTTATTTTATAGGTAAGGGCGGGGCCATCCACTGATGTAACCAAGTGACCCCACCCCCTTCTGATATCATTCGCTGCCAGAGGGGGCGGGTCACCCATTTACATCACTGGGTGTCCCCGCCCCTTCTTATAAAAGAAACAAACTGAAAACCGCCCATTCTGGGAGATGCCTCTGGACTGCATGGCTGCGTCAGCGGGAGAGCTGCAGCAGTGGAAGAAGAAGGAAGAAGAAGATGAAGATTGAAGATGAAGAGAGGAAGGAAGAAGAAGCAGAAGATCAGAAGAAGGACTGGGGCAGGAGAAGATGGAGGAAGAAAGAAGAAGAGCTATTTTACACAATAAAGGACTTGTCAAAAACTGCCTCTTTTTTTTTGCACCACTACACTCCTTTTTTGATGAATGGTAGGGGTACAATGTACCCCATACCTATTCACATAGGGGGGGTCGGGATCTGGGGGCTCCCTTATTAAAGGGGGCTTCCAGATTCTGATAAGCTTTCAGATTCTGATAAGCCCTCCGCCCGCAGACCCCCTCAACCACCGGCAACGATTGTGGGGATGAAGCACTTCTCCCCATCAACAAGGTGCTTTGGGGGGATCTCAAAGCACCCTCCACAGGTTGAGGGCATGTGGCCTGGTATAGTTTGGAGGGGGGTGCTCACTCATCCCCACCCCCTCCTGCCATGCCAGGTCTGCGTGCTCGGATAAGGGTCTGGTTTGGATTTTGGGGGAACCCCTACGGCATTTTTAAAAATTTGGCGCGGGGTTCCCCTTAACCACTTGCCGACCGCCGATTGGCATTTGACGGCGGCAAACTGGCTCTGTAAGGCGAATCGCCGTCATATGACGGAGGCCGCCTGATCGCGCACAGTGAGCGCGCGCGTGCCGCCGGAGGCGCGCCCGCGCGCGCTCACTGTGTCCAGGGAGGGCCAGAGAGCGGGTGCGGTGGAGTCGATCTCCGCCGGCCACCCGCGATGCCCCACCCGGAGTGAAAGAACAGAGGTCCGTGTATGTAAACACGGACCTCCGTCCTGTGAAGGGGGAAGGGCTGTGATCACAGCCTTCCTGTACATGGAGGCTGTGACCACTTCCCTTGCCCAGCTAGGGCAGTCCCCCCACAGTTAGAACACGCCCAGGGAACACAGTTAACCCTTAGAGCGCCCCCTGCAGGTTAACCCCTTCACTGCCAATGGCATTTACACAGTAATCAGTGCATTTTTATAGCACTGATCACTGTATAAATGCCAATGGTCCCAAAAAACTGTCAAAATGGTCCGACATGTCCGCTGAAATATTGCAGTACCGCTAAAAATCGCAGATCGCGGCCATTAATAGCAAAAAATAAAAATAAATAAAAACCCCGAAAATGAATTCTCATCATCCGTAAACGCGACCACTTTTGCACAAACCAATCAATAAACGGCGATTGCGATTTTTTTTATCACAAATATGAGGAAGAATATAAATCGGCCAAAACCGATGAAAAAAACGTTTTTTTATATTTTTTTTTTATTTGTATTTTAGCAAAAAGTAAGAAATTTGTTTTTTTTTGCAAAATTGTCGCTCTTCTTTTGTTTATAGCGGCGATCAGAAATGACGCAGCGGTGATCAAATACCACCAAAAGAAAGCTCTATTTGTGGGAAAAAAAGGACGCAAATTTCGTTTGGGTACGACGTCGCACGACCGCGCAATTGTCAGTTAAAATGACGCAGTGCCGAATCGCAAAAAGGGCTCTGGTCCTAAAGCTGGAAATCCTTCCGGGGCTGAAGTGGTTAAAATCCATACCAGAAATTAAGTGCCTGGTACGGACTTTGGGGGGGAGCCTTGCGCATTTTTTTTTAGCTTTTTTTTTTTTTTAACTTTGGCGCTGGTGTCCCTTTAAAATACATACCAGACCTGAAGGGTCTGTTACGGACTTTGGGGGAGAGCCCTACGCAATGTTTTAAAAAAAATTCGGAGCAGGATTCCCCTTAAAATCCATACCAGACCTGAAGGGCCTGGTATGGACTGGGGGGTGGGGCAACGCAATGTTCTTTCAGTGATTTTATCAATCACAGCTGGTAATGTGATGTAAACAAACCACGGTAAAGAGCTGTTACCGTGGTTCTCCCTGTCACACATCGATCGTGTGTGACAGGGAGATTGCGGTAACAGCTCGTTACCGCCTACTGTACACCAAGCACACTGATCACCCCCCAATAAAGAGGACCTGTCACCACCCCATCAAAGTACCCGAGTACCTGTCACCTGTCCATCAGAGTACCTGAGTACCTGTCACCTGTCCATCTGAGTACCCGAGTACCTGTCACCATCCCATCTTAATACCCGAGTACCTGTCACCATCCCATCTGAGTACCCGAGTACCTGTCACCATCCCATCTGAGTACCCGAGTACCTGTCACCAACCCATCAAAGTACCCGAGTACCTGTCACCTGCCCATCTGAGTACCCGAGTACCTGTCACCAGACCATCAGAGTACCCGAGTACCTGTCACCTGCCCATCAGAGTACCCGAGGGCCTGTCACCTGCCCATCAGAGTACCTGTCGCCTGCCCATCATAGTATCCGAGTACCTGTCACCAGCCCATCACAGTACCCGAGTACTTGTCACCAGCCCATCAGAGTACCCGAGTACCTGTCACCTGCCCATCAGAGTACCCGAGTACCTGTCACTAGCCCATCAGAGTACCTGAGTACCTGTCACCTGCCCATCAGCGTACCCGAGTACCTGTCACCTGCCCATCAGAGTACCTGTCACCAGCCAATCAGCGTACCAGAGTACCTGTCATCAGCCCATCTGAGTACCCAAGTACCTGTAACCAGCCCATCAGAGTACCCGAGTACCTGTCACCTGCACATAAAAGAGGACCTGAGTACCTGTCACCAGCCCAGCAAAGTACCCGAGTACCTGTCACCTGCCCATTAGAGTACCCAAGTACCTGTCACCAGCCCATCAGCATACCTGAGTACCTGTCATCTGCCCACCTGAGTACCCGAGTACCTGTCACCTGCCCACCTGAGTACCCGAGTACCTGTCACCAGCCCATCAGAGTACCCGAGTACCTGTCACCTGCCCTTCAGATTACCCGAGTACCTGTCACTAACCCATCTGAGTAACTGAGTACCTATCTGCAGCCCATCAGAGTACCCAAGTACCTTTTACCAATCCATCAGATTACCCGAGTACCTGTCTCCAGCCCATCAAAGTACCCAAGTACCTATTTGCAGCCCATCAGAATACCTGAGTACCTATCTGCAGCCCATTAGAGTACCCGAGTACCTATCTGCAGCCCATGCCTCATAGAATATACCTCGGGTGTTTGCTTTCCAAAATGGGGTCATTTTGGGGGTAATTCCACCATCCTGGTGCCCCGGGGCCTTCAAAAGTGTGATAGGTATGAATGAAATTTTATGTGTAATTTATGCTCCTAGAACGCCTGACGGTGCTCCCTGCATGTTCGGCCTCTGTATGTGGCCAGGGTGTGAAAAAGTCTCACGCATGTGGTATCGCAATACTCGGAACGAGTAGCAGAATATATTTTGGGGGGTAATTTTTGCTATGTGCATGCTATGTGTTAGAAATAACTTATAAATTGACCACTTTGTGTAAAAATCAAAGCGTTTTCATTTTCTTTCCACGTTTTTCGAAGACTTGTGGAAAAAAATGAACCATTCAAAAGACTTATAATGCCTCATAGATTATATGTTGGGTTGTTTGCTTTCCAAAATGGGGTCATTTTGTGGGTAATTCTATTGTCCTGGTGCTCCAGGGCTTTCAAAAGTGTAATAGGTAGTTAAGAAATTAGATGTGAAAATTCTGCTCCTAGAATGCATGACGTGCTCCCTGCATGTTGGACCTCTCTATGTGGCCAGGCTGTGAAAAAGTCTCACACATGTGGTATCGCCATACTCAGGAACAGTAGCAGAATGTATTTTGGGGTGTAATTGGAAGTATGCATATGCTGTGTGTGAGAAATAACTTGTTGTTATGACAAGTTTGTGCAAAAAAATAAAAAATAAATAATAATTTCTTAATTTTCCCAAGAATTGTGGGGAAAAAGTACAACTTCAAAAAACTCACCATGCCTCTTGCTAAATACCTTGGAATGTCTACTTTTCAAAATGGGGTCATTTGGGGGACATTGGTACTTTCCTGACATTTCAGGGCCTCAAGAAATGAGATAGGCCATCAGTGCATCAGGTGTGATCAATTTTCAATGATTTGCACCACAGTTTGTAGATTCTATAACTTTCACACAAACCAAATAATATACACTTATTTGGGTTATTTTTACCAAAGATAGGTAGCAGTATAGGTTTTGGCCCAAATTTATGAACAAAAATTACTTATTTGCAAAATGTTATCACAGAAACTAAAAAAAGTGTTTTTTTTTCAAAATGTTCACATTTTTTTCAATTATGTCGCAAAAATAAAAAAAAACAGAGGTTCTTAAATACCACCAAAAGAAAGCTCTATTTGTGTGAAAAAAATTATAAAAATTTTGTTTGAGTACAGTGTAGCATGAGAGAGTAATTGTCATTCAAAGTGTGAGAGCGCTGAAAGCTGAAAATTGGTCTGGGCAGGAAGGAGGTATAAACGTCCGGTATTGAAGTGGTTAAATAACATTACAGAGGTGCGCCCTTTTACAGGCAGACTAAGGGACCCCCCCAGGCACAATATTTAAAGGAATATTTCATTTTTATTGTTTCACTTTAAACATTATTAAAATCATTGCTCCTGAAAAAACTATTGCTTTAAAAACTTTTTTTGCATTGATACATGTCCCCTAGGGCAGTACCCGGGTCCTCAATACACTTTTTAGGGCAATAACTTGCATATAAGCCTTTAAAATTAGCAGTTTTGATTTCTCATGTTTGAGTACCATTGATTTTAATGACGTTCGTGTGTTCGTCCAAATTTTTAGCCTGTTCGCAAGTTCTGGTGAAAACTGAACCGGAGGGGTGTTTGGCCCATCCCGACTGGTCATTTAAGCCACCTGCTGGTGGACTCCAGTGGACCACAAACTCTGGACCGGAATCAGCCCTGCCATGGTGGCTGGCAAAATCCGGACCGGACTCTGTTTAATCTAGTCCATATGAACGCATACGAGGCGTCAGGTAGCGCCCATCCACTACTTCGCCTCGCATACTCTCACAATATATACAGTATCTCATAAAAGTGAGTGCAGCCCTCACATTTTTGTAAACATTTTACTATATATTTTCATGTGACAACACTAGGGATGGGCCGAACACCCCCCCGGTTCGGTTCGCACCAGAACATGCAAACAGGCAAAGAATTTGTGCAAACATTCGAACACCGTTAAAGTCTATGGGACCCGAACATGAAAAAAAGTGACCATTTTAAAGGTTTGTATGCAAATTATTCCCCTAAAAAGTGTATGGGGACCCTGGGTCCTGCCATAGGGGACATGTATCAATGCAAAAAAAACTTTTTAAATCAATCGTTTTTTCAGGAGCAGTGATTTTAATAATTCTTAAAGTGAAACAATAAAAATGAAATATTCCTTTAAATAATGTGCCATAAAAAACATAAAAATACCATATGCTGTGAAGATACGAGTGGGAGAAGAGGGTTGCATTGACAATCCAACACAATGGGCAGCACATTGAACAAATTTTATAAGTGGTCAGAAACTTGTAAATAACTCATGAGGAATAAAGTTATGTTATGTTAAAACCAAGCACACCATTGTTTTTCTTGTGAAATTCCCATTAAGTTTAATGTGTCACATGACCCTCTTCCTATTGAAAAACAAAAGTTGGATTCAAAATGGCCGACTTCAAAATGGCCGCCATGGTCACCACCCATCTTGAAAAGTTTTCCCCCTCACATATACTAATGTGCCACAAACAGGAAGCTAATATCACCAACCATTCCCATTTTATTAAGGTGTATCCATATAAATGGCCCACCCTGTATATTGTCGGCTCCCGGCAATATACAGAAAAATCACTAAAAAAAATTCCGTGGGGGACCCCCGAGTCCAAACCAGGCACTTTGGGTCTGGTTTGTATTTTAAGGGGAACACCGCGCCAACATTTTTAAAAAATTTGAAGTGGGGCCCCCCTAAAATCCAAACCAGACCCTTATTCGAGCATGCAACCTGGCCGGCCAGGATAGGGGGGGACGAGCGAGTGCCCCCCCTCCTGAACCGTACCAGGCTACATGCCCTCAACATGGGGAGTATGGGTGCTTTGGGGCGGGGGGGGGGGCTCTGCACAGGTCTCTGCAGGTTAAAAGCCACACTATACTCTACCTCTAATAAGGCAGGGAAGGCTATGGCACAACGAATCAAAAGCACAATTCCCCACATTTTCCATCCCATCACTAAGCAAAAAATAGTGAATCCACAAGATATAGCTAATGCCTTCAGTGTGTATTATGAATCACTATACAACCTCAAAAAGGACAAATCCCTACCCCAACCATTCCAGGACTTAACCAGGCAATTTTTATCCAAAATAAATCTCCCCAAATCAACGAAGACCAGTTGAAAGACCTAAATTCCCCTTTTTCTAGACAAGAAATCACACAAGCAATTAACTCCCTCCCTTCTGGTAAGTCTCCTGGACCAGATGGTCTGCCAGGAGAATATCACAAGCAATTTGAAACCTTTCTCAATCCCCATCTCCGGGACCTCTTCAAAGACACTGCCTCTACCTTTATGCTACCTCCTGAAATGTTGTCAGCTGTAATTATAGCTCTACCTAAACCAGGTAAATCTCCAGACGCACCACAAACTTTAGACCCATCTCTCTGCTAAAGGCAGATGTCAAGCTATACGCAAAGCTACTAGCCTCCAGAATATATAAATATCTCCCACAACTTATTAACAAAGACCAGACAGGCTTTATACAAGGGAGACAATCTTCGGACGCCGCAAGAAGATTGATAAACCTCATTCACATGGCCAACACCAACAAAATGCCTTCTCTGCTTCTTGCCCTGGACGCAGAGAAGGTGTTCGACAGAGTACACTGGGGCTATATGAAAAAGGTTCTGGAAAAGTTTGGATTTAAAGATTATATCCTGTCTGCCATAATGGGACTGTATTCTACCCCCTCCGCTAGAGTATATGTGGAAGAAATTCTCTCCACCCCCTTCCAGATAGCAAATGGCACTCACCAAGGGTGCCCTCTATCACCCCTGATATTCAACCTTACCATCGAACCAATGGCGGAAAGCATACTCAGTTCTAAATTAATCTCTGGCATTAAAGTAGGAAATTACAATCACAAAATCAGCTTATTTGCAGATGATATCATATTAGTATTGACCAACCCACATTCGTCTCTAGCATCTGTGTACTCTTTACTACTCGAATTCGGCACCATATCCTATTACAAAGCCAATGCTACTAAATCACACATATTGGATCTAGGGGTGGATGGCACAACTCGCATTCTACTAACAGCTCAATTATCATTCCAATGATAATGGCAGAAAAAGGCATAGAGTATCTAGGAATAACATTAACGAGACACTCACACAATCCCTTTAAGGAAAATTTCCCCAGTTACCGGCAAAAATTGACTAAGTCCCTCCTACATCTAGGCAAATATGAATTCTCTTGGGCGGGACGCTTAGCAGTGTTCAAGATGACGATCCTCCCCCAACTCCTATATTTATTTTGGACCCTACCAATTCCTATTCCTAAAAGCTTTCTAGCAACCCTTCAATCATCTCTTCAGAAATATGTTTGGGCACGGAAAAAGCCACGAGTGGCTAAATACAGACTAATAAAACCCAGAATGGCAGGAGGCTCAGGATTCGTAGATATTTCGGACTTCCACACGGCAAGCATATTAGCTCAGCTAAAGGAATGGTTACTCCCGACATTCTCTATAAAATGGGGTACATAGAAAGAAACAACGTCCCCAGCAAGAACATAAAAAATTGGATCTGTAGCCTACAGCCCAAATTAAAACTTCCCAGCACCCTTTCGCCTACTATTCTAGCAACGGTCAGAGCATGGCATAAACTGACTGACAGTCTGACAACACTTGGAGTAGCACTCCAACAACTTCTCTCAACTTATCGGTCGAAGTTCTCAAACTCATTATTCCCTTTCTACATATACCCTCATGGCACAGGCATGGACCCCTACTCTTAAACAAACTAATACACAAGGGGAAAAGCTTTTCACACTATATGTTCCGAGCTTGTCTTGGGACTAGACACATACTACCAATATTTACAAATTGCCAACTGCCTGAACTCTAACTTACAACTTCTAATCTCCATCCCAATAAAGGTTACATCATATTACTCACCCCACAATGATGGGAGAAAGGGCATCTCAATATTTTACAACATCCTACAAGATAAGACTAGGTTTGCCCACTCTCTGCCATTCAACCACTGGAAGAGAGAGCTTGGCAAAACATACTCAGAGGAAGACTGGCAGAGAGCATTCAAATTAATATATGCAGCAACAAAATGTACAGCTTTGTAGGAAATCACCCAAAATATAATTCAAAGGAAATATCTAACCCCAGATAAAATAGCTATGTTTGACATCCACACTTCCTCACGTGCTGGAGGAATTGAGGCCTCCAAGAAAACCCTACTCCACACCCTATGGGATTGCCTCAAGATAAAAAAATATTGGAATGAAATTTCCATGATCCTCTCCCAAATAATAGGAACTACACTACCACCAACCCCTGACCTGGTGCTACTAAACCTAAACATATGCAACATACCTTCACACCTCAGAAAAACATCAACTAAGGTTTTACTCGCAGCAAGATACAACTTAACTAAAAACTGGAAAAATCCAAAAGCCCCATCAGTTCTGGAAGTCATCACAACAGTCCAAGCGCATCATAATTATGAGAATATACTGTCCACAATGAATCAATCAGTCACCAAAACGAGACAACTGTGGAACCCATGGTCCAATGGGTACAGGCTTTTACAAGGTATTAGAGCAGAATGCTACAGTAAGAGAATCATTTTCATGCACGTTCTCACTCTTTCGCCTCCCTACCTACCCCTAACCCTTCCTGACTCCTTAATCCTTCTCCCCTGAAACTTTCGTGCAGCATATTGGATCTATTATGCATACTTTAAGTTCTATTGTTACCACACAGAGATGAAACGTTGTTAGCCTAAAAATCATGGATGTAACAATAGGGGTTGCAGGGGTTGTTATTGCAACTGGGCCCCATGCTCCAGGGGGCCCATGGGTCCCCTTGTATGCCTAGATAGGAGGTATGGCGGGGACAGCATTTAGAGGAATCAATCTCCTCCATTTTCCTCCTAATGGAGGAGATTGGTTCCTCTATATGCTGCCCCCGCCACACCTCCTATCCAGTTTACTTGTCTTCTGCTGTTCCCAGGGTCCCTGTGTGCTTACCTGGTCCCCCCACAAAGCTGCTGTCTTTCCCCTCCTCTCTCCTGTCACCTGCTGTAGAAGATGTGTCATGATAGAGAGATGGGAATGGGTTGATAAATTTGTCATTTACCAGCTCCTTCCTTTTCTGAATGGACAGAGTCAGTGATTGGAACCAATTGGTTCATTCATAACTGAAGCATAGTAATCTGTTTTTACTATACTTCTGTTTCTGAATGAATGAGAGGCTTGTTACTTGGCTATTCCTGTCCATTCATTCTGTGCAGCTGAGTTTACACAGATTGAGATTGAGGGCTGAGGTTTGTTTAGAACCCTGATATCTCATCAAAACCCCCCAACAGAGCTCCTAAAAAAAATTGTAAAAAATAATAAAAATAGAATTGTAAAAGAAATAAAATGAAATGGTAAAAACAATAATAAAATTAAAATAAAAATGAAAAACTACTGACAACAGTGAGGGAACTATCAGGATTGCAAAGGTTGCAATTGCGACTGGACCCTGGCATTTCACCACCATGGGGAGGCCCGAGGATGGCAGAAAGGGGACCTGCTGCAGAACTTGTGAAAGGGTGCCGCTGCGGGAACGTAATAAAGGGACCCGTGATGGGAGTAAAAGGGTAGTAGAGGGAGTAGAGGGAAAGGGCCCTGGCCAGGGGTCAGGGGGGCCCTTCATAATTTCTTGCACAGGGGCCCTGAAGGTTCTAGTTATGCCTCTGCTAAAAAGTAACTGTAAATCAAATTATAGGCTCTGATATTCTCCTTATAATAACTTTATGTTAACTTATCAAACACTTTGGTGTTTTCACATTTTCTGGTAAAATATGCATTCAAATGTAGTAACAATGGATGTACTATGAAAATGCACAATACAAATCATTGAAAAGAAAATGTCCAAATTGGGCCCAATTAGCCATTTTCCCTCCCCAGTGTCATGCGACTCATTAGTGTTACAAGGTCTCAGGTGTGAATAGGGAGCAGGTGTGTTAAATTTGGTGTTATTGCTCTCACTCTTTCACACCGGTCAACACTTGCACTTCTTTGCACTTCATGGCAAAGAACTCTCTGAGGATCTGAAAAAAAGAATTGTTGCTCTAAATAAAATTGACCTAGGCTATAAGAAGATTGCCAAGACCCTGAGACTGAGCTGCAGCATGGTGGCAAAGACCATACAGCGGTTTAAGAAGAAAGGTTCCACTCAGAACAGGCCACGCCATGGTCAACCAAAGAAGTTGAGTGCACGTGCTCAGCATCATATCCAGAGGTTTCCTTTGGGAAATGGATGTATGAGTGCTGCCAGCATTGCTGCAGAGGTTGAAGGAGTGGGGGCTCAGCCTGTCAGTGCTCAGACCATATGTCGCACACTGCATCAAATTGGTCTGCATGGCTGTTGTCCCACAAGGAAGCTTCTTCTAAATATGATGCACAAAAAAGCCCACAAACAGTTTGCTGAAGACAAGCAGACTAAGGACATGGAGTACTGGAACCATGTCCTGTGGTCTGATGAGACCAAGATTAACGTTTTTGGTTCAGATGGTGTCAAGCGTGTGTGGCAGCGACCATGTAAGGAGTACAAAGACAAGTGTGTCTTGCCTACAGTCAAGCATGGTGGTGGGAGTGTCATGGTCTGGGGCTGCATGAGTGCTGCCGGCACTGGGGAACTACAGTTCACTGAGGGAACCATGAATGCCAACATGTACTGTGAGATACTGAAGCAGAGCATGATCTCCTCCCTTCAGAAACTGGGCCGCAGGGCAGTATTCCAACGACCCCAAACACACCTTCAAGATGACCACTGTCTTGCTAAAGAGTCTGATGGACTGGCCAAGCATGTCTTCAGACCTAAACCCTATTGAGGTTCTATGGGGCATGCTCAAATGGAAGGTGGAGGAGCACAAGGTCTCTAACATCCACCAGGCCCGTGATGTTGTCATGGAGAAGTGGAAGAGGACTCCAGTGGCAACCTGTGAAGCTCTGGTTAACTCCATGCCCAAGATGGTTAAGGCAGTGCTGGAAAATAATGGTGGCCTCACAAAATATTGACACATTGGGCCCAATTTGGACAGTTTCACTTAGGGGTGTACTAACTTTTGTTGCCAGCAGTTTAGACATTAGTGGCTATGTGTTGAGTTCTTTTGAGGGGACAGCAAATTTACACTGTTATACAAGCTGTACACTCACTACTTTACATTGTGGAAAGGCATAATTTCTTCAGTGTTGTCACATGAAAAGGTGTAATAAAATATTTACAAAAATGTGAGGGGTATACTCACTTTTGTGAGATACTGTGTGTATATATATATATATATATATATATATATATATATATATATATATACAGTATCTCACAAAAGTGAGTACACCTCACATTTTTGTATTTTATTATACCCTTTCATGTGGGTACTTGACAAAATAGTTGTTCGTAATTTAGCGGACACAGGCACAATATTTTTTTGTAAGATATAAAATATGATGTTGCGTTGAATAAATATATACTAAACATTGGCCTTAAAATTGTGTGTTCCCGTTAAAACAGAAACACACTATGGTGTTCAAAATTGTCTCCCAGGTCATCATTGATCATATATGTATATGACCATATTTGGCCAATGAAGTGATGAGATCCCAGTCATATATGGTCAATGATGTCACCAGGAAGACCCCACTTATTTATTTACATTTTAGCAGCTCTGATTGGACCTGTCATTCAGCGTGAGGGAAGCATCTGAACAAGACATTAGCTGTTAGGTGGTGTTTTTTGACTTAGGTGGCTTAGCAGGCATTGAGCATTGTGAGTGACATGGATCTACATTGCTGGATGGCATGATTAACAATGCATGTACATCCTGGAACTTTTATTTTTTTATTAAAGGACTTGCCAAAACTGTACCTGTGTTTTAGTTACACAAAAAATTTCTTTTGTGCATGGGCAGAGGTAAGGGGTACTAAGTACTCCTCACTCATTCACATGAACCAATATCTGGGTGCCTCTTACTGGTAAAGGGGTCTTCAGATTTCAATAAGCCCTCTACCTAAATATTCACAGAAACACTGGGTCAGAGTTGTTGGGAAGATGCCTTTGCTTTGCCAAAGGGGTTTCCCCTTTATGACATTTTTATATTGATATTTTTGTGAATGTCTATAGCATTTATAATATGTCAATATGCTAACATTGGAGAATTCATTTTTAGTTCCCAAGAAAATAAGCTTGAAAAAGGTAATCTAACTAAAATAAAAAGTTCATTGGACATGCAACAGCTTAATAAGTAAATAGCATTACCACTAAATCCTCCAGTATTTTGATATTTGCAGTAAAATTAGAAAATCAGTGTGTGATTAGATATTTTGAGTAATTATTGGTAGTGTTCAATTTTCATCTAAAGATAAGAAACCATGTAACACTTTACTCTTACCTTTAATTGTCCTTTCAAGAGACACAGTAATTAATAGAGCACTCCTTTAAAGCAATATATTGCTAAAAAAAAAGCATTCTTTGCAAAGAAGATAATAAACACTTACCTCTACTGATACCCAAGAGAGTGAACAAAGCTGTAACTAAAAAATAAAATTGCTGCCTGAAAACTTTTCACAAAACTGACACTAGGTGGCGCTTAATGGCTCCTACAATAGTAGTGAAGTAGGGGTTGGTGGGAGCACAGCTGGGGACCAGCAGATAGGCATTTCCAGAAGTATCACTTCTAAAGAGCCTTCAGGTGGCCATTCTTCTTCATTGCAACAATGTTTAGGGGCACAGCAGTGGGGGAGGTAAGTATTTCCTATCTTCCTTATGGGGAAAGTATATGTATTATGTCCAAGTCACACCTTTATTAACAAGCCCCAGCTGCTATATCAGTATATATCCCCTGCTATTTACAAAAGTACAACATTAATACAAATAATACAGACAATTATCCTTGGGCATTATAATGTGCAATATCCCTTTACAATAAAGTGCTATAATTAAAATGAAAAGGGTATGTGTTCTTAAAGCTTCTCAAAACATCTTATATACATACATATAATAATATACAAATACAAGCAATCTTGTTGGCAACCCCTGAAGACGTCTTTATGATGAAACTGGTAGAGCATGGTTACAGTCA
>BLSH010494226.1:0-14198 GCA_018402905.1 Glandirana rugosa
ATACATAAGGGGGATATGATCTCCATGTATAAATACATAAGGGGGATATGATCTCCATGTATAAATACATAAGGAGGGGATATGATCTCCATGTATAAATACATAAGGGGGATACGATCTCCATGTATAAATACATAAGGGGGGATATGATCACCATGTATAAATACATAAGGGGGATATGATCTCCATTTATAAATACATAAGGGGGGATATGATCTCCATGTATAAATACATAAGGGGGATACGATCTCCATGTATAAGTAGGGATGAGCTCCCGGTTCGAGTTGAATACATGTTCGACTTGAACATCGGGTGTTCGTTTGTTCAGGCCATTCTGAACATTATGGGGCGCTTGCAGGAACTTTGCGCGCCCCATAATGCATTCCAATGGTGGCGGAATGCCGCTCGCTGATTGGCCAAAGTATGCACGTGACCTGCATGCTTTGGCCAATCAGCGGGTGGCCTGCTGTGAGAGCTTTGATTGGCTAAAGGCAGGGTACCTTTAGCCAATCACTGCACAGCAGCCTCAATCCACGCCCCATACTATATAAAGCCGCTTGTACAGTGTAGTGTGTTCGCGGCGGTCGGCGGTGTTAGAGAGAGAGCTTAGGTTCCTTATTACAGACAGTTTAGCTAGCTAGCTTTATAACGTGTAAAAAAAATGAAAAGAAAAAAAAAGATAGATAGCTAACTAGATAGACAGATAAGGAGAAGTCTACAATCTGTCCTTATATCTGTCAGTTAGTGCAGGCAGGTTCGTGTACGGAAATATATACTAGATACATAAGGCTATCTGTATATAGTCAGGCAGTGCAAGAATATATATATATATATACCTTCCTAGTGTGTGTATATATATATATATATATATATATATATATGTATACGCACAGTGTACTATATATCAGTGTACACTGTACATACGGTATATCGTATACTTGACGTGCTGTATTAAAATATATACAGCCTGGTATATATATACACAGTATCTCACAAAAGTGAGTACACCCCTCACATTTGTGTAAATATTTTATTCTATCTTTTCATGTGACAACGCTGAAGAAATTACACTTTGCTACAATGTAAAGTAGTGAGTGTACAGCTTGTATAACAGTGTAAATTTGCTGTCCCCTCAAAATAACTCAAAACACAGCCATTAATGTCTAAACCGCTGGCAACAAAAGTCAGTACACCCCTAAGTGAAAATGACCAAATTGGGCCCAATTAGCCTTTTTCACTCCTCGGTGTCATGTGACTCGTTAGTGTTACAAGGTCTCAGGTGTGAATGGAAATCAGGTGTGTTAAATTTGGTGTTATCGCTCTCACTCTCTCATACTGGCAACTAGTAGTTCAACATGGCACCTCATGGCAAAAAACTCTGAGGATCTGAAAAAAATAATTGTTGTTCTACATAAAGGTGGCCTAGGCTATAAGAAGATTGCCAAGACCCTGAAACTGAGCTGCAAGACCATACAGCGATTTAACAAGACAGGTTCCACTCAGAACAGCGCCTCGCCATGGGCGACCAAAGGAGTTGAGTGCAGTGCTCAGCGTCATATCCAGAGGTTTTCTTTGGGAAATAGATGTATGAGTGCTGCCAGCATTGCTGCAGAGGTTGAAGGGGTGGGGGATCAGCCTGTCAGTGCTCAGACCATACGCCGCACACTGCATCAAAGTGGTCTGCATGGCTGTCATCCCAGAATGAAGCCTCTTCTAAAGATGATGCACAAAAAAGCCCACAGAAAATTTGCTGAAGGCAAACAGACTAAGGACATGGATTACTGGAACCATGTCCTGTGGTCTGATGAGACCAAGATAAACTTATTTGGTTCAGATGGTGTCAAACGTGTGTGGCGGCAACCAGACGAGGAGGACAAAGACAAGTGTATCTTGCCTACAGTCAAGCATGGTGATGGGAGTGTCATGGTCTGGGGCTGCAAAAGTGCTGCCAGCACTGGGGAGCTACAGTTCATTGAGGGAACCATGAATGCCAACATGTACTGTGACATACTGAAGCAGAGCATGATCCCCTCCCTTTAGAGACTGGGCTGCAGGGCAGTATTCCAACATGATAACCACCCCAAACACCTCCAAGATGACCACTGCCTTGTTAAAGAAGCTGAGGGTAAAGGTGATAGACTGGCCAAGCATGTCTCCAGACCTAAACCCTATTGAGCATCTGTGGGACTCCTTAAATGGAAGGTGGAGGAGCGCAAGGTCTCTAACATCCACCAGCTCCGTGATGTCATCATGGAGGAGTTGAAGAGGACTCCAGTGGCAACCTGTGAAGCTCTGGTGAACTCCATGCCCAAGAGGGTTAAGGCAGCGCTGGAATATAATGGTGGGCACACAAAATATTGACATTTTGGGCCCAATTTGGATATTTTCACTTAGGGGTGTACTCACTTCTGTTGCCACTTCGGTTTAGACATTAATGGCTGTGTGGTATAATAAAATATTTACAAACATGTGAGGGGTGTACTCACTTTTGTGAGATACTGTATATATATATATATATATACACACACACACACACAGTGTATTGAGTGTACACTATATATTGGTGCATTCGGCGGTGTACAGTATATGTGGCGTCTTAAAATATATAGAGTCTAGTGTATCCAGATATACATGCAGCGTCTACACTATATATCAGTGCATTCGGGGGTGTATGGTATATAGCACACTACTTGATGTGGTGTCTTAAAATATAAACAGTCTAGTGTATACATATAGACACACAGCGTATTGAGTGTACACTATATATCAGTGCATTCGGGGTGTACGGTATATAGTACCGTGTAGTGCGGTGTTAAAACAAATACCAATCATGTCAGGAAGGCCACAAAGGAGAGGCAGACGCTCCCAGGCCACTAAAATAGGGCAAGCAGCCTCTGTGTCTTCAGAGAAAAGTGGTGGTGGCGGACGTGGTGCATCTTCTGCAGGCGGGTCACGCTTGTCCTTTTTTTTGCTGTTGGATGTGCTATTGAGCCACAACATGCAGAAGAGTTGGTGGAGTGGATAACAAAGCTGTCCTCATCCTCTGTCACCCAGGCTCGTACAAGTTTGCCTTCCAACGCATCTGGCAAACCGGATCCTTGTCCACAGTTACTCCTTCTGTAGCCCCACCATCATGCACGGAGGAGTCACCTGAGTTGTTCAACCACAGTCTCAGTTACATGCTCATGGCTCCAGTTTGGAGGCTCCGATGTTGGTTCCCAGGTTGAGGAAGGGAGTAGTGTGAGCCTAGAGACAGGGGGTGCCGCAAAAGGACAAGAAACTAGCAGTCATGTTCTCCCAGCTGCAGCATACTGCCAAGTTTGCCCCAGTGACGAGGAGGGAGGGGATGATGAGGACACCGGACTGTACTTGCCCGAGAGAAGATGTCACGTACCTGGTGGTGGAGCCTGCAATTGCTGAGGACAAACTCTCTTACAATCCTAACTCGGGAACCCCTGATATAGGGAACAGGAGGCTCAAGAGTGCAGAATGGCACGAGTGCTTGGCTCGAACACAGGTGCGGTGGTCACAGGCAGGGCTGGAGGTGCAGCTTGATGGAGTAGTGGTGGCACTCCGGAAACAGCTGAAGATAGCCCCGTCCTGCTGGACTAAGCAGGTGATGCTGTATGAGAAGGCCAGGGGCAGAGCAGATCAGACAACAGGCAGGCAGATCAGGAAACGAGGAGCAGGCAGAAGAATGGTCGGACACAAGCCAGGTCGGCAACGGGCAGGCAGCATAGTACCAAGGAGCAGGCAGGAGAGTCGTCGGGAATAGCCGGAGGTCAGAGCAAGGTCAGTATCAAGCCAGTAGGTCAATGAAACAGGTTCAGCAGGTAATGGATAGCAGGGATCACAGAAACATTGTAGACCAAACGGCATTGATCCCATGTCCCATGACATTGCTCCCCCCTCACTGGGCAGCCTCCGGATGCCCAATTGGGCAAACCTATCAGGGTGAAATCTTTGGAAAGCCTGTATCAGTCTTGGGCCATGAATATTGGCTTTGGGTTCCCAAGAGCTCTCTTCCGGACCATACCCTTTCAATTTAATGAGATATTGCACCTGGTTATCCCTTCTACTGCAGTCCTTGATGGCTTTGATCTCAAATTCTTCTTCCCCATCAACAATCACAGGTTCGGGTGGCCCGGTGCTTCATCCCGGAAAGGGATTCGAGGTTGCAGGCTTTAATAGTGACACATGAAAAACCGGGTAAATTCATAATGAGTCTGGTAATTCTAGTTCATAAGCCACACTGTTAACCTTTTTCTTCACAGGGAACAGACCTATGAACTTGGGTCCCAATTTCTTTGACAGGCAAGCCAATTTCAAGTTTGCAGTTGATAACCAAACTTGTTCCCCTGGCTCCAAGTCCAGTTCTCCTCATCTTTTCCTGTCAAATGCTTTCTTGTAGCATTCCTGGGACTTGGACATCATTTCCTGCAGCAGCTTGTTGTTGGTGCTGAAAAATTCCATTGTCTCTTGCACAGCTGGGACTGTACTTTCAGGGATGGAGCTGGACAGGAAGGATGGGTGAAACCCGTAGTTCGCAAAAAACGGGGACTGTTTGATGGAGGAATGAGCGGAGTTATTATAAGCAAATTCAGCCATAGGTACCCAGTCATCTAGGGAGAAGGACGAAAAACATCTCAGGTACTGCTCCAAAGTTTGCTTAGTCCTTTCAGTTTGCCCGTTGGTCTGCGGGTGATAAGCTGAAGAAAATGAAAGTTAAATTTTTAAGGCCCCACATAAAGCTTTCCAGAATCTGCAGGTGAATTGCACCCCTCTGTCGGAGAAAATGTTGGCTGGTATCCCATGGAGCCTGACAATTTTCTTAATGAAAGCTTTAACGGTTTCAGGAGCAGAAGGTGTACCCCTCATGGGGACAAAGTGGGCCATTTTAGTCAGTCTGTCCACCACCACAAAAATGGAGGAAAATCTTTCCGATGGGGTAATTCGATAACATAGTCCAGTGAAATAATTTTCCAAGGCCTTTCTGGAACTGGCAGTGGCCTCAATAGACCCCAAGCCTTGTTCTTGCTGCCCTTATTTTGAGCACAAGTGGTACAAGACTCCACATAACACTTGCAATCATCTCTCACTTGTGGCCACCAAAATGTGCATTGGAGAAATTCAGCTGTCTTGTAGGCACGAAGTGTCCTGCAAGTTCATGTTCATGGCAAAGTCCCAAAACCGCGGTACGCACATCTTCAGGTACAAAGATCCTGTTGTCAAAAGTAATCCTTCTTTGAACTGGAGATTGTTTCCAGGAGGAACAACATATTCTGCAGAAAAATGTTTAATTTGTGACAACAGATCTTCCTGGAGCAACAAAAAATTTCCAGAGGGCAGAATGGTGTCAGAAGATGGTGGATTCCCTGGCTCGTTGAACATACGTGAGAGCGCATCCGGCTTCGTATTCTTAGATCCCGGCCTGTATGTTATATGGAAGGAGAATCTGGAGAAGAACACAGCCCGTCTGGCCTGGCGTGGTTTTAGTCTCTTTGCAGTCCTTAAATACTCCAGATTCTTGTGATCCGTATAGATCAGGATCGGATGTGCCGCCCCTTCCAGCAAGTAACACCATTCCTCTAATGCAGCTTTGATTGCTAGTAGCTCCCGGTCACCAACATCATAATTCTTCTCAGGTACAGATAATTTGCGAGAGAAAAAGGCGACTGGATGCAACAGAGCTTTAGCGCCTTGTCATTGGGAGAGTACTGCCCCAACCGCTGTTTCAGACGCATCCACCTCAAGAACATATGGGAGAACCGGATCAGGATGTTTCAGGATGGGTGCAGATGTAAACAGACTCTTGAGGGTTCTGACTGTGCTTCTGTGGACCAATGGAACTGGATGCCTTGCTTGGTTAACTGAGTGATGGGAGAAATAGCTGAAAATCCCTTGATAAATTTTTGACAAAAGTTGGCGAATCCAACGAAACATTGGATCCCTTTCTTGTGGCTGGGTGTGGGCCAATCCAAGATGCCTGAAACTTTCTGAGGACCCATCTTGATGCCTTTGACAGAAATTATCAGTCCCAAGCAGCAAGGTCAGGATCAAGCCAGTAGATCAATGAAACAGGTTCAGCAGGTAACGGATAGCAGGGATTACAGGAACGCTGTAGACCAAACGGCATTGATCCCATGTCACTGTCCGGTTTAAATAGCCCCTTTGGCGCCAAGAGCGGTTACGAACGGGAATGCGCGCCTCCCGGTCGCACGTGCGCACGAACGTTTGTGCGTCCGTTCGTTTGTGCACGCGCCTGCGCACCGTGTTCCTTCTTATGGAAACACGAGTTCTCCGTCTTTCCTGACAGAAGGGAGGAGGAAAGTGAGGAGGAGGAGGCCCAACTCCAACAAGGCAGGATGTCCTCCAGGGGCCAGCTTAAGGGCAGCCACCCAATTGCATCAGACCACAGAGCTTCACAGGTGCAGGGCGCTGCTGCCTCACCGCCGTCTTCCAAAATTTCTTTGGTGTGGGCATTTTTCAGCACATGCGCAGTAGATCGCACCGTTGCCATTTGCAATCTATGTCTGAAGTAGGTCAAGCGCGGCCAGGACTCCAGCCGCTTGAGCAGCCGTCGATCAGCCATGCAGTCCGTTGGCAAGAGTATCTGAAGAACCCACACCAGAAAACAAGGCGGACTCCTCCGTGCTCCTCATCTGGGATCTCAACCCCTACTATACCTGCAGTCCTCTCCAAAACCTGCACTGAGAGGAATGAAGGTGCAGCAATGCGTGCCACAACTAGTACTTGCAGCCAATCTGCTAGCAGTACACCACCAGGTGAATTCAGCAGGCAAATATCCCTACCCTAGTTGCTGAACCGTAAAAAGAAATACTGTCCCAGCTATCAGCGTCTTAATGCTAGCTTGGCCAAATTGCTAGCTTTCCAACTGCTGCCTTTTCAGCTGATAGACTCTGCCTCCTTTCGTGAATTTGTGGAATGTGCTGTCCCACAGTGGCATGTTCCCAAAAGACATTTCTTTTCACTTAAGGCAATTCCAGCTCTCTACTGTCACGTGGAAGGCAATGTTTTGGCCTCGTTGAACAGTGCGGTCAGCAGCAGGGTTCATATTACCGCTGACTCATGGTCCAGCAGGCACGGTCAGGGACGTTACTTTTCCTTCACAGCGCACTGGGTAACTCTGCTGGCAGCTGGGAAGGATGCAGGACAGGGTTCAGTTTTGGAAATAGTTCCACCACCACGCCTCCAAAAAGCTGGTGGTGATTTTGCCACATCGCCTCCTCCACCGCCTCCTCTTCTTCTACCTCTGTGGCCTCTTCTGCAGAATTGTCCTCTGAACCTGCAGTGCTCCCTAAGCGTTCAAGGGGCTATGCAAGCAGTCAGGCTAAAAGAGTTAGTCTGTCTTGGGGACAGGAGCCACACTGGGGAAGAGATTCTTTCAGCTCTGTGGGGGCAGGCTCAGAGGTGGTTGACGCCACGGCAGCTTGAGCCAGGAATGGTTGTATGGCACCAACCTTCTCTCTGCCCTGTGACTGGGACAATTGACACATATTCCATGCTTGGCACACATCTTGAATTTGGTGTTGCAGCGTTTCTTGACCAGGTACCCAGGCTTACCAGATATCCTGAGGCAGGCCAGAAAAGTCTGTGGTCATTTTCGGCGTTCATACAATGCCAGTGCCCGGCTGGCTGACATCCAGCGGGAATTCAACCTGCCCAACAACCGCCCCATTTGTGACATGCCCACCAGGTGGAACTCAACATTGGCAATGCTGCGGCGGCTGCACGCACAGCAGAGGGCCATCAATGAGTACCTCTGTGAGCATGGCACCAGGACAGGCTCAGAGGAGCAGTGGCTAATGATCAAGGATGCATGCACTGTCCTGTCACCATTTGAGGAAGCAACAAGGATGGTGAGTAGCAACAATGCATGCATCAGTGACACTGTCCCACTAATATTCCTTCTGGAGCACACGCTTCGTGGAATCATGGACAGGGCACTTGAGGCAGAACAGAGGGAGAAAGAGGAGGACTTCCTTTCCTCTCAATGCCCCTTTTATGCAGAGAGCATAAGGTGGTGGAGGAGGAGGATTGTGTCAGCATGGATGTGGAGTATAATGTGCAGCAGTCTTCAAGGGATCATGGTTTTCAGGCCCCAGAAACCCAAGGAGTTGTACGTGGCTGGGAGGAGGGAGTTCCTGATAATGTCATCCTCAGTGACACAGAGGACACTCATGCCTCCTCAAACTTATGCTGCATGGGCTCTCTGATTCTAAAAAGCCTGCGAAAAGACCCTAGGATCCATGGTATCAAGGAGAGGGATTATTACTGGCTGGCAACCCTTGTTGATCCACGTTACAAGGGTAAAGTTGCAGAACTCATCCTGCCTGCGCAGAGGGTGCAGAGGATGAAACATCTTCAGGATACCTTGAAGAAAAGTTTGTGCAACACCTTTCCAGACCCTGGGAGTTTACCATGTCCTGCTGCTGGCCCTGGACAACGTGTTTCTGATGCTTCGGTCGTTCAGAGGCAGAGTGGTGGAGAAGGTGGCCGGCTGGGCGATGCCTTTAAAAAATGTTTCACTCCTCAGCACCTAGGCCTGATAGGTTCAAGCAACCATCATCAGCGTCTGCATTATATGGTGCAGGAATATATAGGGGCAAGAGCAGACTTGGAGACCTTTCCAACTGAGCATCCACTTAGTTACTGGGTCTTGAGGATGGACCACTGGCCGGAACTTGCTGAATATGCAATTGAGCTACTGGCCTGTCCTGCATCCAGCGTGCTCTCTGAATGGACATTCAGTGCTGCTGGAGGGTTCGTAACCGATCAAAGAGTGTGCCTGTCCACAGACTCGGTTAATAGGCTCACATTTATAAAAATGAATCAGTCCTGGATCAGCAGCTATCAAGCCCCTGATGCTAATGCAACTGATTCAATTTGCTAGGGATCTGGGATCCCTTGAAGACTGCCACTGCTCCTATTCCTCCTGTCCATAATCTAGAACTATATGTTGTATTTAGGGCACCACCAACACCCAAGGCCCATTTTTTTCTGCACCTGATTTACAGGGGCATGCCATAACAATTTTTAAACTAATTGACAACTTCAGGCCCAATTCCTCCATCCAACAAGACTAAAAGCAAGGGATACAGTGTTCTGGCATCGCCAACACAAAAGGCCCCATTATTGGAGACCTGTTTGACTGGTGGCTTTTGTCACGATTTGTAAACTAATTGACAACTTCAGGCCCAGTTCCTCTGTCCAACAAGAGTAACTGCAAGGGGTTACAGTGCTCTGGCACTGCCAACACACAAGGCCCAATTTTTGGCCACCTGTTTAGTGGCTTTCGTAACAATTTTTAAACTAATTGACAACTTCAGGCCCAGTTCCTCTGTCCATCAAGACTAGCTGCAAGGGGTTACAGTGCTCTGGCACCGCCAACACACAAGGCCCAATTTTTGGCCACCTGTTTGACTGGTGGCTTTCGTCAAAATTTGTAAACTGATTGACAACTTCAGGGCCAGTTCCTCCGTCCAACAAGAGTAACTGCAATGGGTTACAGTGTTCTGGCACCGCCAACACACAAGGCCCAATTTTTGGTGACCTGTTTGGTGGCTTTTGTCACAATTTGTAAACTGATTGACAACTTCAGGCCCAGTTCCTCTGTCCAACAAGAGTAACTGCAACGGGTTACAATGTTCTGGCACCGCCAACACACAAGGCCCAATTTTTGGCGACCTGTTTGACTGGTGGATTTCGTCACAATTTGTAAACTAATTGACTTCAGGCCCACTTCCTCTGTCCAACAAGAGTAACTGCAAGGGGTTACAGTGTTCTGGCACCGCCAACACACAAGGCCCAATTTTTGGCGACCTGTTTGACTGGTGGCTTTTGTCACAATTTGTAAACTAATTGACTTCAGGCCCAGTTCCTCTGTCCAACAAGAGTGACTGCATGGGGTTACAGTGCTCTGGCACCGCCAACACACAAGGCCCAATTTTTGGCCACCTGTTTGACTGGTGGCTTTTGTCACAATTTGTAAACTGATTGACAACTTCAGGCCCAGTTCCTCTGTCCAACAAAAGTGATTGCAAGGGGCTACAGTGTTCTGGCACCTCCAGCACCCTAGGCCCAATTTTTGGCCGCCTGTTTGACTGGGGGATTTTATCACATTTTTTTATGTAATTTACAACAGAATGGTCCGCGCAAAAATTTTTAAAAAAATGACGTGCGTCTCCCCCCAAAATCCAAACCAGGCCCTTTAGGTCTGGTATGGAATTTAAGGGGAACCCCGTGCCAAATTTTTTTCAAAAAATGACGTGGGGTCCCCCCAAAATCCAAACCAGGCCCTTCAGGTCTGGTATGGATTTTAAGGGGAACCCCGCGCCAATTAAAAAAAAAAATGGCGTGGGTCCCCCCCAAAATCCAAACCAGACCCTTATCCGAGCACGCAGCCCTGGCATGGCAGGAGGGGGTGGGGACAAGCGAGCGCCCCCCGCCTCCGAACCATACCAGGCCACATGCCCTCAACATGGGGAGGATGCTTTGAGGTCCCCCCCAAAACACTTTGTCCCCATGTTGATGGGGAGAAGGGCCTCACCCCCACAACCCTGGCTGGTGGTTGTGGGGGTCTGCGGGCAGGGGGCTTATCAGAATCTGGAAGCCCCCTTTAATAAGGGGGCCCCCAGATCCTGACCCCCCCTATGTGAATAGGTTTGAGGTACTTTGTACCCCTACCCATTCACCAAAAAAGGAGTGTAGTGTCCGATATTTTGTATTATAGCTCTTTCTTCTTTCTTCCTCGATCTTCTCCTGGCCCGGTCCTTCTTCTGGTCTTCTTCTTTTAGTCTTCTTGCTTCCTCTCTACGTCTTCAATCTTCATCTTCTTTCTTCTTTCCCCGCCGCTGCTCTCTTCGCTGCTGCAGTCCGGCCCCTGTGCGTCTTGCCAAATGCGAGGCCTTCACGATGACAGTACTTTTATAAGAAGGGGCGGGACCACCCAGTGACGTAACTGAGTGAACCCGCCCCCTTCCGATGTCATGTGATTTCAGAGGGGGCGGGTCAATCATTTACATAACCGGTGGCCCCGCCCCTTCTTATAAATGAACTGTCATCGTGAAGACCGCCCATTCGGGAAGACGCTGCAGGGGCCGGACTGCAGCAGCGGAGAGCGCGGCGGCGGGGAAAGAAGATGAAGATTGAAGATGAAGAGAGGAAGCAAGAAGACTAAAAGAAGAAGCAGAAGACCAGAAGAAGGACCAGTCCAGGAGAAGATGGAGGAAGAAAGAAGAAAGAGCTATAATACAAAATAAAGGACTTGTCAAAAACTGCCTAATGGGTTTTTTTTTTACACTACACTCCTTTTTTGGTGAATGGGTACCTGTTCACATAGGGGTTGGTCGGGATCTGGGGGCCCCCTTATTAAAGGGGGCCTCCAGATTCAGATAAGCCCCCCGCCTGCAGACCCCCACAAGCACCAGCCAGGCTTGTGGGGAAGAGGCTATTGTCTCCATCAACATGGGGACAAGGTGCTTTGAGGTGTGGGGGCAGAGCCCCCCTCCCCCAAAACACCCATACTCCCCATGTTGAGGGCATGTAGCCTGGTACGGTTCAGGAGGGGGGGGGCGCTCACTCATCCCCCCCCAACTGGCCAGGGCTGCATGCTCGGATAAGGGTCTTGGATCTTAGGGGGACCCCCATGTCAATTTTTTTTTAAACAATTCCGGAAGAGCGGAAGAGCCTGGTTTGGACTTGGGGGGGGACCCCACGCACTTTTTTCCAGCGATTTTTTGTATATTGCCGGGAATTTTTCATATTGAAATGTCATTTTGCTCTGGCTAATGTTCTACACCTCACAGAGATGCGCCCTTTTACACACAGACTAAGGGGACCCCCCAGGCACAATATTTAAAGGAATATGTCATTTTTTTCACTTTAACCACTTCCCGCCCAGCGCATTGACAAATGACATCCGGGCGGGTGTTTCACTGTCCTGACTGGACGTCTATTGGCGTCCTCAGGATAATCCGCGATCGCGCACCCCTGGGGGCACGCATCGCGGCGATCGGTGGTGCCGTGGGTCAGTCTGACCCACCGCATTACCGACCGAGGTAACAGGCTTCGATCCGAAGCCTTTTACCATGTGATCAGCCGTGACCAATCACAGCTGATCACAGTGTAAATAGGAAGAGCCGTTTATCGGCTTTTCCTCTGCTCAGGTCTGCGGACCTGAGCAGCGGAGAGCCGATAGGCTGCTCTCCTGACAGGGAGGGGGCTGCGCTGAAAGTTTATCAGCGCAGCCACCCTCAGGATCACCCCCACTGGACCACCAGGGAGCCGGATCAGGACCACCAGGGAGCCCCCCCCGGACATCGCAAGGAAGCTGCCAGGGAGCCCCCACTAGACCACCAGGTAAGGGCCATATTATGCACTGTAGGGATGGCACTGTGCCCATGTATGATGCCTGCCAGTGCCTTCCCTAACAGTGCTTGTTGCACCAGTGCCCACCACTGCCACCTATAGTTGCCCACCTGTGCCCACCTGTGCCACCTAAAAGTGCCCACCTGTGCCACCTAAAAGTGCCCCCTATCAGTGCCCAGTGCCACTTATCAGTGCCGCCTAGGAGTGTCCATCAGTGCCGCATATCAGTGCCACGTATCAGTGCCCGTCAGTGTTGCTTGTCAGTGCCGCCCATCAGTGCTGCATATTTGCCCCATCATCTGTGCAACCTTATCAGTGCCACCTCATCAGTGCCAATCTGTACTGCCTCATCAGTGCTCGTCAGTGTAGCTTTATCAGTGCCCATCAGTGTAGCCACATCAGTGCCCGTCAGTGAACTTTATACAAATTTTTGTGACAGAAACAAAGAAAAATTTTTTTTTTTTCAAAATTTTCGGTCTTTTTTTTGTTATAGCGCAAAAAATAAAAACAGCAGGGGTGATCAAATACCACCAAAAGAAAGCTCTATTTGTGGGAACAAAATGATAAAAATCTTGTTTGGGTACAGCGTCGCATGACTGCGCAATTCTCATTCGAATCGCAACAGCACTGAAAGCTGGAAATTGGTCTGGGCAGGAAGTGCCCGGTATTGAAGTGGTTAAGCATTATTAAAATTACTGCTCCTGAAAAAATGATTGATTTGAAAACTTTTTTCTCCTACGTTCACTGACAGACGCAGCTCTTCATGACTTTGTGGGGTTTTATGTTCGTCTTACCAGGAGTTAACTAGGCAGGGAAAAGAAATCAGCTGGCCCCTCCCCTGGGGGCCGTCCTCTCTTCCTACATTAAACCCCCTCACAGAATAGCTCTCCAGTTTCAATGCCTAGTTTGCAAGGAGTTGACCTGGCTTCCCTATAGGGAACTGCGGTCCTATTGTGACCATTTTTCTTTTTTATTTTCTTTTCTTTTTTGCTGCAATCAAGATGATCTGCTATCAAGAAGCCGGTCGGGGCATCGAGAGTCTTGGTGCTCTGTACTTTCCCCGACCTGGCCAACATGATGCGAAGCCGGCCCCAACACAGGGACCCGCCGCATCTTACCCGTTCCATGCGGGTGGCCCGGGGCGAGATCCCCCATTTTGGTCCCCTTCCCGATTCGTTCGGCAGGGTGACTCTGGGCCTGCAGCGTACCCCCCGCCGAGGGTGGAAAGTCTGCATCCGGGTGGCTACCGTGGCGTCGGACTGGTAAGTGAGCGCCCTGCCTTCCTCCCCGCACGGGGAGTGAAGAGGGCCCGACGTCCGCAAATGCAATTTTTTTCACTGCTCCTGTAGCTGTCCAGGGTAGCCACCGGGTGGGAATCAGCCTCTCATCTTGCCCCCTGCCACCCCTCGCCCCCGCCCCCCTCCCCAGCGCTGTACCTTCGTTCAGCCTTCTCGTCCAGCATCGCCATGCGGTCTTTCGGCCGCCATTTTGCGGTGGACCGCCGCCATTTTGCCGTAGCCGCAGACATTTCCAGTCTATGGGGCTTTCCCTCTAGCGCTCGGAGCGGCTATATTCGGTACTGCATGTTGCCTGAGAGGTGTGTTTCACCCTCTAGTGCTTCCTGGCGGCCATCTTCACTGCATGCTCTGCATTCTACACGTGGCTGCAGCTTCTTCTTCTCACTGAAAACGGCGGCTGACAGAGGCAGTTCTTCTGAACGATCGGCGCTATCAGGCAGCAAACAGCAAGTGTAGCTGAGCTGGGCTCCCTCTGGGTACTGGTGGCGGTGGGGTGCTGTCCTCTGGGTC
>BLSH010494235.1:17961-29682 GCA_018402905.1 Glandirana rugosa
GACGATAAAAGGAGGTGCACAACTCTTCGACGTCCCGTCGGTTAGTTGTTCGCAAAGTGACCAAACGGGAATCTTCGGTAGTGTCGGTACGGATGATTACCGTACCGACACTAACCGGTCACGTAGTACACTGGGTCGGAGAAATATTCGACCTCAGTGTCACGACGTCAGTGTACGAGGAACCCAATCACATCCCTTTCCTTCGACTTTCGAACTCCCTGTCTAAACTCTGTAAAATTCTGGACTAGGACGTAGGAGTCTATCTAATGAAATGATGACGACAGACACGACAACGAGACTCCTGTCTATCGTCTTTAATCTCTAAAATGTATGCAGCCATGCCATTAGTAGGCATGGCTGTGATGGCTTCTAAGGGCAAACCAGTGAAACGCTTGTTGATTGGCTGCCCTGCAGCTTCTCAACACGTGGAGGAAAATAGCAGAATCCCGGACCGAACCCGAACGATTTTTGAAATGTCCGGGTCCGGGTCCGTGCCACGGACACCCGAAAGTTCGGTACGGACCCGAACGTTACAGTCCGGGTTCGTTCAACACTAATTACAACATTACTACCCCTTACTCCCGCCCCCCCCCCTTGTCCCCACCCCCCGGCATTCACTCCGCACACTCATACCCCTACACTCATATTCCAAGGACGGGAAATCCTGACCTGAGTCCTCTCCTTGCCCACTCCATAATGTGTCTGTATGCATCCTTCCTGGGGCTTATTTACCTTTAATTAACTAGTTGGGTTTCATCTCAGGGAGGATACCCCCTACTGGTTAGCCAGAGATCTCATCTTTTTTTAAATTTAGAAAAATTGCCTCTCTTAATATACATTCCCCTTTCCTTCCACAATGTGTCATCAATGTTTTTTTTCCATTCTTCAAATGAGGGAGGAATTGTCACCTGCCATTTTTGAGCGATCAGTCTCCTCGCTTGAAAGAGACAACTATATTCTATAGGCTGGGTAGTATCTCCTACTGCACTCAGTATGCATTGTTTGGCCTCTAGTTTCAAGTTAACTCTGAATGTTGAATTGATGGTACGCACTATCCTTTCCCAGTATCTATATCATTTCAGGCACCTCCACATCATATGCAGGAGGTCGTCCGTGTGCCGACATCTGGGGCACTTATCGTCTTGTCTTTTTCCAAAACTATAAAGTCTTTGAGGGGTATAATATGCCCTGTGCAACAAGAACAGCTGTGAGGACCTCTTGGAAGGGGCCATCGAGACCTGGGAACATGACGCCAACACTTCTCTCCATTGTTCCTCAGTCAAGGGGCCAACATCTTTCTCCCACCTTGCTTTTAGGGAGAGAGTTTCCTCTTGTCCTCCCAGCCCCTTTCCCAAACTTGCATACAGTTTCAAAATTAAGCCTTTACTACTACTTACCCTTATCACTGTCTGCAAGATGGGCATATCGCCTAATTCCACTTCTGAACTAGTAAACTGTTTGGCCATAGCATGCCTAATCTGAAGGTATCTGAAAAAGGAATGCTTTGAAATCCTGTATGTCTCTCTTAACTCCGTAAATGATTTCATGTGACCTTCTGTGTATAACTGAGCAACATAGTTAATGCCTAAGTTCTCCCACTCCCGTACCGTGCCTATTTCTGGTAGTTCCTGTAACTGGTTGTTGTCCCAAAGAGGGGTACTATCCAGAAGTCCATTATAACCCATTTGCTTCTTAACCTGAATCCAAATCTTAATGACTATTTTTAGCGTAGGGGCGTCGGGATCAAAGGACTGTGCCTCCAATGCCTCCACTATCGTCTCGTGTGGCGTATATTCCAACATCAATCGACTATTCCCATCTACCCCGCCTCTCTTCCCGCATCCCAACATGTGCTGTAATTGCGCTGCCAGGTAGTAATTCCCAGGATGGGGAGGGCTAACCCTCCCTCCTTCAGTTGGAGTTGAAGAGTTCTCAACCGTATCCTGGGTATCCGTCCTTTCCAGATCAATCTTCTAAATAACATGTCTATTCTGCGAAACCAATGTTTGTGAATCCAAATTGGAGAGTTATGGAGTATGTATAGCAACTGTGGGAGCCATATCATTCGGATCAAATTACATCTTCCACCTAAAGATAGGGGTAGATGTTTCCAGATTTCTCCTTTATTTTTCCATTTATTCAACAAAGGGACCATATTATTTTCCATGAAATCCGTCGGATCTCCTGAAAATACTATCCCCAGATATTTCAGTTTATCTGCTATCACTATCCTAGCTGCAGACCTTGGAAGTGGGGCATTTAAGGGGTCGACCGGCATTAACACCGATTTTTCCCAGTTTATCCGCAACCCAGAAAAGGATCCAAAATCCTCAACCAATCGGATTGCTGATGATAGTGAGGCCTGAGAGTCCCCCAGGAACAACAGCACATCGTCTGCATAAAGGGCAATCCTTTCTTCTCCGAAGGATCTCTGAAACCCCTTTAAGTCCCTCGCAGCTCTCACTGCTGACGCCAGGGGCTCGATCGTGAGGGCGAAGAGTAGGGGCGATAATGGACACCCCTGCCTCGTCCCCCTCTCTAACCGAAATCCCCCAGAGCACACCCCATTAGTCTGGACCCTAGCACTAGGGTCTTTATATAATGCTCTGATCCAACCTATGAAAATGGGGCCAAATCCAAATTCCTCCAGGACCCACCCAAAATATCCCCAATCCAAGCTATCAAATGCTTTGATAGCATCCAGGGAGATAATAGCTCTGGAACCCATGTTCTTTGTCTTAATTTGTAGGTTCAAAAATACCCTTCTGATATTAATGCTGGTTGATCTGTGGGGGATAAATCCGGACTGGTCCAGATGAATAAGCCTCTGGATTACTTTATTTAGCCTGCTGGCCAAAACTTTCTCTAAGATTTTAATATCAGAGCACAGCAGTGAAATCGGCCTGTATGAGGCAGTTTCCAACGGGTCTTTACCTTCTTTGTGCATAGCTATAATTATAGCCTCTCTCATTGAGGGAGTAATCCTCCCGTTACTAATGGCCCCTTGTGCTACCCTCAAGAGCTCCGGAAGCAATATGCTTCCGTACCGTTTGTAAATTTCAATCGGAAGCCCATCTGGCCCAGGAGATTTTTGCCCTGCCATCTCCCCTACTGCTTTTTGTATCTCTTCCAATGTTATAGGAGCTTCCAACTCCTGCTTCTCTTCGTCTGTGAGACTAGGGAGCCTCACCTCCCTCAAAAAGTCCTCCATCCTCCCAGCCTGTTCCGTGCCCGGGGCCCTATAGAGGTTTTCATAATACCGTCTAAACTCCTCCGCTATCTCATGAGGGTGTGAGGTAATTCCTCCCCCAGAGAGCCATATCAACGGAACAGTATTGGAGGGGGAATTAGTCCTAATCAGGGAGGCCAATGTTCTGCCAACACTCTCTCCTTCCGCAAATGTCTTTTGTCTCGCCGAGAGCCTCCTGTTTTCCTCTTTCTTAAGTAAGGCCGACTTATAGCTCTGTTGCCGATCTATTAAGGATTTATAGTTGTCTCTAGTTGGATTTGTAATATACTGATCCTCAGCTCTATCTACCTCTTCCCTAGCTATCACCTCCCATCCCTTCGAATCAATTTTGATCCTAGCTATCTGCTGTATCAGTAGGCCACGAAGGTATGCTTTCAATGCGTCCCATGTCGTTTCCACCGATGCAGTGCCTTTATTAATCTCTATAAATTCCTCCAGCGCTTTCGAGATTCTATCTGGCTCACCCAACAATTCTAGCCAATATGGGGCTAGTTTACAATTCCTTTTAACCTATTGGCCATCCAGATCTATTGAAAACAACAAGGGAAAATGATCCGATAGGCCTCTCGGCATATAAAGAATGTTGTTAATTATGTGTGAAGCCTGTTCATTCCCCAGGACCAAGTTAATCCTGGAGAGAGTGGCGTGCATGGACGACTGGCAAGAAAATTGTCGGGCCCCAGGATTTCGAGATCTCCAGACGTCCAGCCACTCCGCCTCCACCAGGAACTGAGAGAATTTACCTTTTGACTGGCTGGTTATATTAGGCCTTACAGGGAGTCTTGTGCGATGTCCCGACCCTACCTCCAAAAAAAAATTAAGAGAGAGAAGACAAAGAAAAAGAAAAAAAAAAGAAAGAAGGAAAGAAGAAAACTGGGAAGGGAGAACACCTCCCCTTGTTAGGGTATAATGTTTATCAAACATTATTCATTGTCCATGCTTTCTATATGTTGTTATTTATCTCTTATTTATTTGACCTCTCAGGGTTCTTCTAGTCCTCTTGATCTTTTTGCAGCTTTTCTCTGTTTTCTTCCAACCACCTCTGGGCTCCCTCCGGAGAATCAAAAAATTGTACACCCCCAACTGTGGTAATCTTTAGGCACGCAGGGTATAGTAAAGCATATTTGATCTTCAATTGGAATAAAGACCGTTTTACTTCCATATACTTGGCTCTACGCCTTTGAAGATCCGGGGAAAAATCTGGATATATGGAGACTCTTGCCCCCTTGAAAAACATGTTGCCTTTTTTCCCTGGCCTTTTGAAGAATATTGGCCCTGTCCCTGTAATTAGATACTTTTGCCAATAAGGGTCTTGGGTGGCCTCCTGCCAGGGGTAATCGAAGGGACACTCTATGAGCCCTCTCTATAAAGAAGTGGGGGGACATTGTGTTCTCCCCCAGAGTCTCTTTAAGCCACTCCTCCAAAAATGCCGTGGTGTTTGGGCCTTCACTCTGCTCGGGCATGCCAATTATTCTAATGTTATCCCTCCGAAGCCTGTTTTCCATGCCATCCATTTTGGAGGTGAACTTTTTCACTTTTTCCTCTAAGTCCTGGAGTAGCTCTTTAGTCAAGTTGTGTTCATCTTCCAAAGAACTGACCCTTTCCTCCACCGCTGCCGTCCTTTCATGTATCTGCTGGAAGTCTTGACAGATATGGGAAATGTCTTCCCTAATACCTCTCGTTGTTCCGAAAGCTCACATAAAGAGGATTTACACATGTTTACTGCTTGCAGGACCTCCAACAATGAAGGTCCTGTGGGGGATGATGCGGGAAAACTAACAGACAATTCGGGATTACCCCCTCCAGGGGCACCAGCCCCACTGGTGTCAGGACCCTGGTCTACGACTGGCTGGCCCTGACTCAACCTACCGGACCCACTGCTTTTCTGCGTCTTTGTCTGAGGCAGCTGCCCTCCCTTGGCCGGAGACCCAGAGGGGGTATGGGAGAATTTTTCTAATTTAGCTGCTGTTGTAGGGGCAACTTTTGTTTTGTCCTTAACCATTTTTTGTGAACTACCCAGTTCTTGTGGGCCCACATCCTCTCCCTTTTTTTTTACCATAATAGCTGCTGCCCGCTCTTTGAGAGTAAGTTCCCTCTTTAAATTGGCCCCACCTGCCGGTAGGTAACCAGCTAGGGGGTTGCCAACTGGGAAACAAGCAAAAGCAGGAAGGAGAAAAAATACAAGTAATACCAAGTTCTTGATGATACTCCACTTCCAGTAGGCAGTATCTATGCTGGAACTGTTAATTCCTTCCCTTATGTCAATCTCAAAAAAGTGTCGCTGATGTATAAGGTTAACTGGCACAAGAATTCAGAATGAGCCCCTTTTATATTCCACAGTTGCACTGGTCCAGCTAGAGTTTAAAAGTATCTATATGGTGCAGGTATTGTGCGATCTTGAAGGGTTCAATTGGTATAAACACCCAAATATTACCAAAAGGAGGAAAATGAGGGTTTAAGCAGATGTCAAACAGTCAGGTTGCAATTCAATGTGCTCAGGCACTTAGATAATACAGACAATATAGGCACCAGCCCAACTCACAGTTCTGATGATTGTTTAAGACCTGTCCTTAATGTTAGAGGGGGGAGGGTCCTTCTCTTGGAAGCCCAGGGTACTCCCAGCCTCTCTGGCAGCGGCCGCTGCCGTGCCGCCAGGCACAACCGAAGCCTCACAGCCTCACCTCCACCTCTCCCAACTCCCAGCTCCTCACCGACCGTGGAGGGGGAGATGAGCGAGACGCTGCCGCTGCGCCCGGCTATCTCCTGGCTGTCACCCGGGGCCCCCGCAGGGCCGCTCGCCACTCTCTGGGCACCCCGCCAACCTCGCCGACCTCAGTGGGAGCCGTCTCGGATCCGAGTCCAGCCTGCCAAGTCCTCCATGACCCTCCACAGGTGATGTTCCTAACCTGATCAGTTCTCAGGATCCATGGGAGGCTGGGCACGCAGACGCCGCACACGCTGCTTCTCACTCCCTCATCCGGTCACGCCTCTGTGTCCATGAAATGCGAGGATCTTCAATTTTACATTGTCTGTTAGTGGCAGTTGCCACAAATTCCTTACGTTTCTTTATATTATTCTTAGCATGCCTACAGGCCACACATTGACCACAGGCATAGAACCCCCCAAGGAATGAGAAAAGGCTATTCCGACATTGTACCAGGGGGTTGATTACCCTGGGGGCCAATTTATCTCGCAAGGAAGGGGCCTTCCTGTAGATAAATGCTGGGCGTTATGGTGGAATTGACCCAAGCACCCTGTCCTGATTTAATATGGGCCAGTGCTTCTGAACAATTTTTCATTTTTTTTGTGTTGAGCATTATAATCCAAGATCATTCTAAAATTTGAGTCCCCTGTTGCAGTGTTTTTAGGTTTGTCACTTATCAGGATATTTCTATCCATCTTCTTGACTATTTTAATTTCTTTATCTAATTGGCCATAACCCTTCTGTTGGAAACGGGCAGCCAGAACTTGAGACTGCGACACATAATCCTCTTCCTAAGAGCAATTGCGTCTCAGTCTGATGAACTACCCCCTAGGGATATTACACAACCGGTTACAATGGTGACAACTTCCTAGTGGAATATACACATTCCGATCGCTGGGCTTAAAATGGTTCATCATCTTAAAGTTCCCTTCCTTCACAATCTCTAGATCGAGAAAGACAATATGTTCACTGCTAATATTCCCTGTGAGAGAAAAGTCTTTAGTGTTGGCATTAAGTTTTTGCACGAAACCTTCCAAGCTAGATGTATCATCTTCCCATACCATGATTAGGTCGTCTATGTACCTGCGGTATCAGGTAAGTTCCTGAGGACAATATTTAAACACCACTTCTTCCTCCCAGTGGGCCATGAAAACTGGGAGCGAACGTAGCCGCCATTGCCACCCCTCTAGTCTGCAAATAGAATTGTCTATCATGCCAAAAGTAATTTTTGGACAGACAAAAATCCAAACTTTGCAACAAAAACTCCTGATGTTCCAAGGAGAGATCAGAAGAAGAAAGGGCCCACTGCACAGAGGATAGAGCATCCACGTGACCAATTATTGTATACAGGGAGCTGACATCCGCTGTAATAAGAAGGCTTGATTGGGATACTGTGAGTGTTTCAAATATCTGAATGATATGTTTGGTATCTCTTAAAAAAGCATCTGTTTTTATGACCAGAGGTTGCAGAAAACCGTATGTACCGAGTCAGTCTAGCTGTGACCAAGTCAATGCCATTGGTCTCCCTGAAGGGTTGGTACTGTCCTAATGTATTTTGGGTAAACAGTATATTATAGGTGTTCTATAATATAATGGATCTAGATATGTTGCCTCCTTTTTATTTAGGATCCCTTCACATTTTCCATCAAAAATTGAGGTATGCAGCTCATCTTTGGACTGCAGCATTGGATCCCTTCTAAGCAGCTTATAAGTATTCCGGTCCCCTAATAGATTCACCATTTCATTCTGATAGTAGACCTTACTGAGGACAACCAACCTCCCCCCTTTATCAGCAGGACAGCGGTTTCCAAAGACTATATACTCTCCCTTATATACTGTGGGTTCGTAATTTTCTGTACTTTAAGCTTCTCTAGATATTGTACTACCATATTCCTAAACACATCTAAATGCTTAGTATCATTATACTGGGGGCTTAAGGTAGATTTTTTGCGAAGGTTAGAATGATGCCCTTTAGTAGTGGGGTTATGCGGGTCACAGGGTTAAATTAAAAAATGCTTCTTAATACTGAGACTTCTCATAAATGTTTGTATACTATACATACTACATTTGAAACTTGTTTAGATTCTTTATAGGAGCATACTTAAGACCTTTGTCTAACACTCAGATCTCATCCTCGTTTAAAGTAGTCCCACTCAGTTTGTAGATTCCAGCTCCTATTGGGGTTTTTTTTCTTTTGAAGTCTCCTGCCCCTTCTCCTTCCTCTCTGTCTTTTCTTTTCCTTATTTGCCCATTGTCGTAATCGGTACGCTGCAGAGGGCCTCTTAATTTGCCTCTTAAAGGTGGCTGCGTTGGTGGGGCATTCCCCCCCATTCAGGCCTCTTTGAAAATTCCCTTCCTGATGGAGGGCCCTGATATTGGAATGGGACGTATTGATTATGTGTGGGGACTTGATTCCCCTGGTTGTACTGGGAGTTTCCTCCATAAGAATATGACCCCGTGTGGTCCGAAGCTTGGTGTTGATAGGGGAGGGGGCGATTAGGGGGGCCTATTCCTCCCTCTTTTATTATATATCTGATACTGATGATCCTCCAAAGACATATCTGCTGGTTCGTACTGGGGACCATCATAACTATAAGTAGCAGATTCCCTTGAAGTTGGCAATGGGGAATTTAAGGTTTGTGATGCTGCCGATGGTATGGCTACCTCACCTGTGTTCAATTGCCATTTAGAGGCCTTTTTGCTGCCAAAATCATTCAAGTCCCTAATTTTTCTTTTTTTTATTTTGAGTCTTCATATCCCATTTTGTCAATTTGTTCTTCAAGACACCAGTTAATTTAAGGAACTCATCAGTGTCCTGTTAAGGTTCAGTACTCTTAATGAGGTCCCTAATTTGGGTTTCCAAACCCCTCATCTTCCTCTGTTTGCGGAGCAATAAAAAATCTAGTAGTTCAAGCCCTTTTTTAGTGAAAAAATCACCCCACTCAGTCATAGACTTCTCATCCAATAAACCATCATTGGGGGGGAATATGCCACCTGAGGCATCTAGGAATGAGTTTAGCAGATATATACTGCTCAAAAATGGTGAAATCCCACCACGCTTTGACCTTTTTTTTCGAAAACATGCCCAAGTTTTTGAACCTATAGGGCAATTCATTAGTGTGTTCAGTAGGTTGGTCCCTAGAGAAAATGTCTTCAATATTAACCTCTCTTTCGTCAAAATATGACCCCATGTTTTTCCAAGCTTGGTGTTGATAGGGGGGGACGATTAGGGGGACCATTCCTTGCAGGGGGGTGGAGTCAAGGGACCTCATCAAGAGTACTGAACCTTATCAGGGCACTGAGTTCTTTAAATTATCTGGTGACTTGAAAAGCAAATTGACAAAATGGGATATGGCGACTCAAACTAAGAAAAAGAAAAAGTTCATTAGGGATTTGAATGATTTTGTCAGCAAAAAGGCCTATAAATGGCAATTGAACACAGGTGAGGTAGCTTATACCCCCGGCGCCATCACGACCCTTAAATCCCTGTGGGATTAATTCCCCATTGCCAACTCCAAGGGAATCTGCTACTTATAGTTATGATGGTCCCCGTATGAACCAGCAGATATGCCTTTAGAGGACCATCAGATATATAATAAAAGAGGGAGGAATAGGAGAGGTAGAGGAAGAAGGGGTGGGAACTTTCAGTCCCCCTTCAGACACCACTCTTATGCCCCACTCCCTAGGGATGATAGTGCTTATGCCTCCACTCCCCCTGCAAGGAATGGGCCCCCTAATCGCTTCCACCTATCAACACCAAGCTTGGGACCACACAGGGTCATATCCTTATGGGGGGAACTCCCAGTACAACCAGGGGAGTCAAGTCCCTACACATACATACATACATACATAGTTACATAGTTAGTAAGGTTGAAAAAAGACACAGGTCCATCAAGTCCAACCTATGTGTGTGCTTTTATGTCAGTATTACATTGTGTATCCCTCAATGTTGTGGTCCCTTAGGTGCCCATCTAATAGTTTTTTTAAATTATCTATGATCCCAGCTGAAACCATTGTTTGCATAAGAGAATTCCACATCCTCACTGCTCTTACCGTAAAGAACCCTCTACGCAGTTTAAGGTTAAACCGCCTTTCTTCTAGTTTTATGGTCACGTGTCTTTGAGTACTCCCTTGCGCTGAATAGTTTTGTCCCTATTATGGGGTCACCAGTACAGGAACAAAGGATACACAAGCACCTCTAAGTGTAAACCGTATAGTAGGAAACTTTATTTAAACCAAGATAAAATCTTACAAGCATGGAGTATAATAGCGCATTACAGTGTCAGACACTGCCAACTGTAGGATTTCATGCCGGCAACTGTGGGAGTGTGGACAGGTGTAAATCAGGTCCGCGCTGTTGTCCGTCAGGTGTACACTGGTGATTTCCAGTGCTTCCTGGTACCAGACTCTGCAATGTGTGGATGTCACTTCCGGTTGCGGCGTGATGGCGTAACACCGACGCGTTCTCGGAAATACCGCCCCTTCTTCAGGCCCAGTAAATGCTATGTTGGCTGAGGGCACATCTATGGGCAGGTCTGCATTGACGAATGCCTTCTGGCCATGAGTAACATGCTTGCAAGTCAGACATAGTGCTTTGCAGCACTGAAACGTACCTGTGAGAGGGATAAGACACAGTTTATTTGGCCCTTGGGGTGGGGTTGTTTTTTCTGAATTTACTGGGAGCAATCATATTTGTTATATTGTGAGCTCTCCTATATGATACTTTGGATTTAGTTGGGATGATACTTTTTAAGTGTGGGTCCTCTAATAAAATGGGCCAATGTTTGGCTAGGACCGTTTCCACTCTCCTATGCTTTGTGTGGAATTGAGTAGTGAACCGTATAGGCTGTGGATTGGCTGTTTCATTTGGACCAGTGGACAAAGTGTCCCGAGGAGATAGATATTGTGCATAGGCTTTTTGAGTCAGGTCGGATGGAAAACCTTTTTGGTAAATTTTTCTATCAGAAGTAGGCTTTGTTCTTGATGATCTTGGTCCCTTGTGCAATTTTGCCGGAACCTGCAGAATTGACTTTTGGGGATATTGGATACCCATCTAGGGTGATGGCAACTTTGGAAATGTAAGTACGAATTGCCCGCTGTGTGCTTGTCATAATTTTTAGCTAGAATTTAAATTCATGAAACAAGAATAGATCTAGGAAGGCAGGGTGGGAGGGGTCTTGAACAGAGGTAAAGGATAGACCGTATTCATTATTATTGCAGTAGGCAACAAACTCACTTTTCAGATCCTCAGAACCATCCCAGATAACTATAATGTTGTGAATATACCTCTTATAGAAAACAATATGGGAGGTATATGGGGTATTATGCCAGATGTTGAATGCCTCCCACAGCCCCATGGTGAGATTGGCATAGCTGGGAGCAAAATTTTCTCCCATGCCTGCGCCAACCAGTTGTAAAAAGAATTCACCATTGAACTCAAAAAAACTGTGAGTGAGGCAAAATTCACCTGAATGTAGGATGAATTGGGCTTGTGCAGGGTAAATAAGGGGGTCATTGGCCAAAAAGTATGAGACTGCTTTTAACCCTGTGTCATGCGGGATAGAGGTATACAATCAATTGACATCGAGGGACACCCAACGATAAGTGGGCTCGCAGGTGTAGTGTTGTAGTTTGTCCAGAAGATCAACTCCATCTCTAATATACGTAGGGCCAGGGGTTGGAGAAATACATCTATATACTGTGAAAATGGACTAGTGACACTACCCATTGCGGCCACAATAGGTCTACCGGGGGGGGGGGGGGGGGT